>ML111740.1:0-253877 GCA_003697995.1 Taxidea taxus jeffersonii | reverse complement strand
AAAAGATCCTTAGGGATGATATTGGGAGATTCTGTACTTCACGTTTTAAGTAAGGCAGGTTAATGAAAGAAAGAAGGAGAAACAGAGGTTAGGCAAGGATTACAGTAATGGCCCTCTCCATCCTATTGGCATACCTGTTGGATATAGATTTTTCTCCAGTTCAAACAGGATGGGGTTACCACCACACACATACGCAGTCACTGCATCCCCCCTGTGAGCATATAACTTCACAATGTTAAGCTCTTCCTTTTCCAGATACTAAGGCAGAGACCTGATCTGTTCCAAGAGTGGGGAAAGCAGCCGCCACATCAGCCCGAAGCTTTCTCCTGCAGAAAGCAAACAATACTTGGCATGAATCCTGCCTGGATGGATTTTAATAAATACAAAGGACTCTGGAGGATGTACTATAAAATCACAGGGGCCAAGGAACCCGGTTTATGATGCCCTATTCTCATATACTCTTCCAAAACATCCTATCCTCTTCCTCATCCAATGTCTCATCTAGTTTCACATATTCCTGGGGGCAAGTCTTTCCATTTCACACACAAAAAAGGAGGAAAACTGAGATCCAGTGAGTAACCAAGTCGGCCTAACTAGAAAATCAGCCCTACCTTCCAGACTCCATGCCTAGCCCTCCCACCCACTCCTTTCTCTTATCTGCCTGGCAAATCTGTCAGCTTATGGTCAAAAAGCTATAGGAAGGTACCAAGAGTGACAACGAGGGAACACTGGTCCCAAACTTCACAACGTGGTATCAGCATCAGCAACACTGTGTAACAGAGAGAGTTCTTAAAACATGTCCCTTGGTTCTCTCCCACCTCACCCTCCATCTGTCTCTCCTGCGAGAAGTAGATCCCTTTTCTCCTATAGTTGTAGTTCTCGGTGTGCCATCTGTTTTCCTAAGGGACTCGAAGCACTATGGAGGTCGGGGACCCTGTAATTGTTCATGTTTGCACCCCCCACACCTTATCTACACCGCAGTCAGTAAGCGCTGACTGAATTACGTTTTTCTTTAATAACCTGGGAGACACACCAGGCCTGTTCTCCATCTTCGCCCTCAAAATGTGTCTAACCCACCCTTGCTCCCCTGGGTCCCTTCCCGGGTGGACTTTCCCTTGGCCTCTACCCCAGGGAGGCAGACCTAGTTCAGAGAGCGCTGTGGGCCAGCCTGCACTGAGCAATGTCTGCGTACCTGGTGGGCGGAGCAGGACCCTTCTGTCCCTCACCAGTCCGACCCCTTGATGGCCATGTTGGACTTGATCTGAAAGCCTTTGCAAACATGTCTGCTGGAGTGGCCCGTGGAGGGGAAGGAGTGCACAGAAGCTGGGACTGTCAGGAAAACGAGAACACGTCTACTTCCCGACCGGTAGCTCTGCAAGCAGTCACGTTCGCGCCCAGCTTGAAAAGGGGCGTGGCTGGAAACCACTCAGTTTTGCCGCTACAGGCACTGTGGGGACCGCGGCCGCCCCTAGTGGCAACGCCGAGAACAGAAGTTGGGTGGGCGGGGTCTGGGGAATGCGGGTCAAGAGCCAGGTTGAAGAGGCACTCACTAGCCAAATTGGGGATAATCTGAGCTTCAAAGAATAATGACTATAACTGTGACAAATTGATTAATAAAAATTTATGAATCCCAGCTGACAGGACATTAGGAAAAAATCTTTAAATCCATCACAGTCACTATCATTAAGTCCTTACTCCCCAAACTGGAAATTAAAGAGCAAAAATAAAGACTTTCCAAATCTTTTTTAGGTGAAAGTTTTAAGGAGCTGGCAAATTAACACTCATCTTCACACAAGAATGACAATAAGTGCAGAAAAAGAATAGAATTTTTGGAAAACATTTATATTGTAGCCAACAATGAAAATGATTAGTTATAGGCTATATTGATTATAGGTTAAGTGTCGTAAATAGATTCCACATGAATTAGGTAAAAGGTTTTGGAGAAATAATGTATATACCAATATTAACAGAAAAGTAACTTGCCAATTATAACAATGTCCTTTAAATGTGAGAAAACTGGCTGTCAATTGTGTTTCAGATTTAGATAAATGGGTCCATTAGAGAGAGCCAGGTTTCTAAGAATTCCACTTGATTTGATGCAAAATGAAGTAACAAGTATCACCTTAAATATTTTACCTTAACTCTCTTTATTTTCATCTTAAAGTTTTCATGTTTTTTTTTGTAGAAGTTAACAGTATGTATGGGCAACTGATTTTAACTAATTAATGTTTGAAATGTATGAACATAAATATCCTATTTCAGACTCTTATGGTTGAATGTTTCCAAACTCTCTTGAGCAGCAAAATCATGAAGATGTCACTAGATCTAATGATCATTACCAAAAAGATCCTCATAATTCTTCACATATACTCTTACTTTTAATATATCTTTATTTTATTTTTAAAGAGATTAATTTACATATTTAAGTAATCTCTACATGGGGCTCAAACTCACGACCCTAAGATTTTGAGCACTCTCCACCAGCTAAGCCAGAAAGGCACCTCATTAAAATAACCACCTTTATTGTGGTTCAAAGATGATACATAGTAAAGATAGAAAACATGGAAAATACAAGTGTGCCTGAAGATCTTAACCACCAACTCTTACCACTAGTATCTCTAAAATCAACTGTAGTTATTATAAATATTTCTTGTACTTCCTGACAATCTTCATTCTATAAATGTTTATGCAGTGGTCAATGCATATTGTGTGGGGGAGGAAGCAAGATGGCAGAGGAGTAGGAGACTGAAATAGCATTAGGTCCCAGGAGTTCAGCTAGATAATTACCAAACCATTCCAAACACCTACAAACTCAACAAGAGATAGAAGTGAAGAAGAGCAGCAATTCTAGGAACAGAAAATCAACCACTTCCTGGAAGGTAGGACGTATGGAGAAGTGAATCTGAAGCTTCAGGAAGATAGACTGTGGTGGGAGGGGCTGGCTCCCTGTAAGTGGTAGAGCAGCAGAGCATAAACTCAGAACTTGTAGAATTCTGCTCCACTAAGGGATGTGTGGCTCCAGAGGCTAAGTGGGTTTAAACCCTCATGGGGACAGTGTGGTCTCAGGACCCATGGGGTCACAGAAAGACCGGAGGTACCTGAATGAGGCAGAGCTCCCAGGTATTGGAGTGGGGAAGCCAGCTACAGAGATGGAGCTAAGGTGGGTACTCTCAGCTCAGTGGTTACCTTATACCATGATCCAAGGCACAGCGGGACCACTGATCTTCGAGCAGGGACCCCACAAGAGGCAGATATGGGGATACTCACCTTCCTCTTCTGGGAGGAAAAGTGTGGCAGGAATCTGATGGGTTTCGAGACTCCAAACAGGGCTGTGCACCAGAGATATAAATGCATGGTCATAGGCCAGGTGAGCTCAGAGCCCGGCCAAAGATCAGGGAGACAGGAGGGATTGACCACTTTTTTCTGAGGGCACACTGAGGAGTGGGGCCCCAAGCTGTTGGCTCATCTGGTCTGGGGATTGGGAGGCTGCATTTTCATTCCCATCCTCCAGAGCTGTGCAGAAAGGCTTCAGGGAGCAAAAGCTGCTGAGAGCAAACCCGAGCAGATTATTTAGCCCAGCCCCTGGCAAGGACGGTGCAATTCCACCTCAGGCAAAGACATTTGAGAATCACTGCAACACGCCCCTCCCCCATTAGATCATAAAGAACATCTAGTCAAGACCAAGTTTACCGATCAAGAAGTACTGTGGAACTCCAGAACTAGGGGAAAGCAAAATAGAATTCATGGCTCTTTCCCATGATGCTTTAGTCTTGCAAAGTTAATTTTTTTAAATTTTATTTATTAACTATCCTATTTTTTTAAACTTTTCTGCTTTCCTCTTTAAACATGTTTTAACTATTTTATCTTATCAATACCTTTTAAAAAATCTTTTTAAATTTTCATTGTTATAGTCACATTTTATCATTCATTGTGTTTAGTCTTATTTTTTTTATACATATAGGTTTTCTTTCTTTAAAATTTTGGGATACAATTTCTTCTAAAAATCAAAATTACCCTAAATCTAGCTGCAGCCTATTCATATTCTCTCCTCTTCTTTTTTACTCTTTTCCAACCCCTTTATCAATTCCTTTTTTAGAATCTTTTTAATTTTTCATCTTCTAGTCATATTCCATCCCTTCATTGTGTTTACCTATTTTTGTATATATATATATAAGTTTTTCATTCTTTAAAATTTTGGGAGGTAATTTCTTCTAAGAGAGCAGAATACACCCAAAATCAAGTGGCTGGCTCGGTTCCATTTGCCAGTCTAATATATATATATATATATATATATATACATATGCACACACACACACATATATAAAATATATATGTTATATATAATTATATATATATGAAAGCAGTCTAATATATATAATATATATTATGCATAATCTATATCATTATATTTAAAATAGAAAATATTTATATAAAATATATAATATATTAAAATTGTTATTAATAAACAATCTATTAAAATATTGTATATTAAATATGTATATAAATATATCTATTTTCCCACCTTTAAATATGTATATAAATATATCTATTTTCCCACCTTTCTTCTCCCCCTGGTTACAGGTCTCTTCTGATTTGGTTAGTGTATATTTTCTGGGGCCTTTGCCACCCTTTTAGTATTTTACTCTCTCATTCACATATTCTTATCTGGGTAAAATGACAAGGCAGAAAAACTCACCACAAAAAAAAAAAGAAGAGGCAGTACCAATGCCTAGGGACCTAATCAATACAGACATTGGTAATATGTCAGAACTAGAGTTCAGAATGATGATTATCAAGATGCTAGCTGGGCTTGAAAAAGGCATGGAAGATATTAGAGGATCCATTTCTGAAGAAATAAAATCCTTTTCTGAAGAAATAAAAGAACCAAAATCTACCAAGTTGAAATTTTAAATAAAAGCTATTAATGAGGTGCAATAAAAAATGTAGGCTCTTACTGCTAGGAGAAATGAAGCAGAAGAGAGTATTAGTGATATAGAAGACCAAATGACAGAGAATAAAGAAGCTGAGCAAAAGAGAGACAAACAACTGCTGGACAATGAGAGGAGAATTTGAGAGATAAGTGACACCATAGGTTGAAACAATATTAGAATAATTGGGATCCCAGAAGAAGAAGAAAGAGAGAGATGGGCAGAAGGTATATTGGAGCAAATTATACTAGAGAATATCTGTAATATGGTAAAGGGAACAAGCATCCAAATCCAGGAGGCACAGAGAACAGCCTCAAAATCAATAAAAATATGTCCATACTCTGTCATCTAATAGTAACACTTACAAGTCTTAGTGACAAGGAGAAAATCCTGAAAGCAGCCTGGCACAAGAAATCTGTAACATACAATGGTAGAAATATTAGATTGGGGGCAGACTTATCCACAGAGACCTGGCAGGCCAGAAAGGACTGGCATGATATATTCACAGCACTAAGTGAGGAAAATATGCAGCCAAGAATACTATATCCAGCTAGGTTGTCATGAAAATAGAAGGAGAAATAAAAAGCTTCCAGGACAAACAAAAATTAAGAGAATTTGCAAACACCAAACCAGCCCTTCAGAAAATATTGAAAGGGGTCCTCTAAGCAATCAAAGAGCCTAAAAGTGGAAGACAGAAAGGCACAGAGACTATATACAGTTACAGTCACTTTACAGGTGATACAATGGAACTAAATTCATATCTTTCAATAGTTACCCTGAATGTAAATGGACTAAATGCCCCAATCAAGAGACACAAGGTATCAGAATGGATAAAAAAACAAGACCTATCGATATGCTTTCTACAAGAAACTCATTTTAGACCCAAATACACCTCCAGATTTAAAGTGAGGTGGTAGAAAACAATTTACCTTGCTAATGGACATCAAAAGAAAGCTGGAATGGCAATCCTTATATCAGATAAATTAGATTTTAAACCAAACACTATAACAAGAGATGAGGAAGCACACTATATCATACTTAAAGCACATAACAATCTAGCAAGAAGGTCATCTAACAAGAAGATCTAAGAATTTTAAATATCAATGCCCCTAACATGGGAGTAGCCAATTATATAAACCAATTAATAACAAAATCAAAGAAGCGCATTGACAATAATACAGTAATCATAGGGGACTTTAACACCTCTTTCACTGAAATGGACAGATCATCCAGGCAAAAGATCAACAAGGAAATAAAGGCTTTAACTGACACACTAGACCAGATGGACATCACAGATATATTCAGAACATTCCATCCCAAAGCAACAGAATACACTATCTTCTCTATTGCACATGGAACATTCTCCAGAATAGATTACATCCTGGGTCACAAATCAGGTGTAAACCAGTACCAAAAGTCTGGGAACATTCCCTTCATATTTTCAGACCACAATGCTCCAAAGCTCCAACTCAATCACAAGAGGAAAGTTGGAAAGAACCCAAGTACATGGCTAAAGAGCATCCTTCTAAAGAATGAATGGGTTAACCAGGAAATAAAAGAAGAATTGAAAAAATTATTGGAAACAAACGAAAATGAAAACACAGCTGTTCAAAATCGTTGGGACACAGCAAAGGCGGTCCTGAGAGGAAAGTATATAGAGATACAAGCCTTTCTCAAGAAACAAGAAAGGTCCCAAATATATAACCTAACCCTACACCTAAAGGAGTTGGAGAAAGAACATCAAATAAAGCCTAAACCCAGCAGGAGAAGAAAAATAATAAAGACCAGAGAAGAAATCAATGAAATAGAAACCAAAAGAATAGCAGAACAAGTCAATGAAAGTAGGAGCTAGATTTTTGAAAGAATTAATAAGATTGATAAGCCCCTGGCCAGACTTATCAAAAAGAAAAGAGAAAGGACACAAATTAATAAAATCATGAATGAAAGAGGAGATATTACAATCTCAATTACAATTATAATTACAATTATAAGAAATACAAATAAATATAGGAATAAATTATAAGCAACTATATGCCTGCAAATTTGACAATCTGGAAGAAATGGATGCATTCTTGGAGACATATAAACTACCAAAACTGAACCAGGAAAAATAGAAAACCTGAACAGACCCATAGCCAGTAAGGAGATTGAAGCAGTCAACAAAAATCTCCCAACAAACAAGAGCCCAGGGTCAGAAGGCTTCCCAGGGGTATTCCACCAAACATTTAAAGAATTGATACCTATTCTCCTGAAACTATTCCAAAAAATAGAAATGGAAGGAAAACTTCCAACTCATTTTATGAGACCAGCATTACCTTGATCCCCAAACCAGACAAAGACCCCATCAAAAAGGAGAATTACAGACCAACATCCTTGATGAACACAGATGCAAAAATTCTCACCAAAATACTAAGCCAATAGGATTCAACAGTACATTAAAAAGATAATTCACCATGCCAAGTGGGATTTATTCCTGGGCTGCAAGGTTGGTTCAACATCTGCAAATCAATCAATGTGATACAATACATTAATAAAAGAAAGAACAAGAACCATATGATACTCTCAATAGACCCTGAAAAAGCATTTGACAAAGGACCATATCTTCTCTTGATTAAAACTCTTCAAAGTATAGGGATAGAGGGTACATACCTCAATGCCTTCAAAGTCATCTATGAAAAACCCACAGTAAATATCATTCTCAATGGGGGAAAAACTGAGAGCTTTTCCCCTAAGGTCAGGAATATGGCAATGATGTCCATTATCACCACTGCTATTCAACACAGTACTAGAAGATCTAGCCCTGGCAATCAGGCAACAGCAACAGCAAAAAAATAAAAGGCATCCAAATCAACAAAGAACAAGTCAAATTTTCACTCTTTGCAGATGGTATGATACTTTATGTGGAAAACCCAGAAGACTCCACTCACAAACTGCTAGAACTCCTAAAGGAATTCAGTAAACTATCAGGATATAAAATCAGTGCACATAAATCAGGTGCATATGTATACAACAACAGCAAGATAGAAGAAACAGAAATTAAGGAGTCAATCCCATTTACAATTTAACTCAAAACCATAAGATAGCTAGGAATAAACCAAACCAAAGAGGCAAAGAATCCGCACTCACAAAACTACAGAATACTCATGAAAGAAATTGAGGAAGACACAAAGAAATGGAAAAATATTCCATGCTCATGGATTGGAAGAACAAATATTGTGAGAATGTCTATGCTACCTAAAGAAATCTACACATTTAAGGCAATCTCTATCAAAATACCATCTATTTTTTTAATGAAATAGAACAAATAATCCTAAAATTTATATGGAACCAGAAAAGACCCCAAGCAGTCAGAGGAATGTTGAAAAAGAAAGGCAAGGTTGGTGGCATCATTATTCCAGACTTCAAGCTCTATTACAAAGCTGTAATCATTTAGACAGTATGGTACTGGCACAAAAACAGACATAGGTCAATGGAACAGAATAGAGAGCCCAGAAATAGACCCTCAACTCTATGGTCAACTAATCTTCCACAAAGCAGGAAAGAATGTCCAATGGAAAAAAGACAGTCTCTTCAACAAATGGTGTTGGGAAAATTGGACAGCCACATACAGAAAAATGAAACTAGACCATTTCCTTAAACAACACACAAAAATAGATTCAAAATGGATGAAAGACTTAATGTGAGACAGGAATCCATCAAAATCATTGAGGAGAACATAGGCAGCAACCTTGTCAACCTTAGGCGCAGCAACTTCTTCCCAGAAACTTCACCAAAGGCAAGGGAAACTAGGGCAAAGATGAACTATCAGGACTTTATCAAGATCAAAAGCTTTTTCACAGCAAACAAAACTGTCAACAAAATCAAAAGACACCTGACAGCATGGGAAAAGATATTCACAAATGACATATCAGACAAAGAGCTAGTATACAAAATTTATAAAGCACTTATCAAATTCAACACCCAAAGAACAAGTAGTCTAATCAAGACATGGGCAGAAGATATGAACAGATATTTCTACAAAGAAGGCATCTAGATGGCCAACAGACACATGAAGAAGTGCTCACATCACTGGGCATCAAGGAAATAAAAATCAAAACTGCAATGAGATACCACCTCACACCAGTCAGAATGGCTAAAATTAACAAGTCAGGAAACAACAGATGTTGGAGAGGATGTGGAGAAAGGGGAACCCTCCTACACTGTTGGTGGGAATGCAAGTTGCTGCATCCACTCAGAAAAATAGTATGGAGGTTCCTCAAAAGGTTGAAAATAGAGCTATAACCCTACAATTGCACTATTGGTTATTTATCCTAAAGATACAAATGTAGTGATTTGAAGGGGCATGTGCACCTGAATGTTTATAGCAGCAATGTCCACAACAGCCAAACTATGGAAAGAACCTAGATGTCCATCAACAGATGAATAGATAAAGAAGAAGTGGTATATATATACAATGGAATACTATGCAGCCATCAACCTCCCCCTGAAATCTTGCCATTTGCAGTGTTGTGGATGGAACTAGAGGGTATTATGCTGTGTAAAATAAGTGAATCAGAGAAAGACAATTATCATATGATCTCTCTGATATGAGGAATTTGAGAGGCAGAGTGGGGGGTTGTGGGGGATAGGGAAGAGAAAAATGAAACAAGATGGGATCGGGAGGGAGAGAAATCACAAGAGACTCTTCTTTCTTTTTTTAAAAGATTTTATTTTTATTTGACAGACGGAGATCACAAGTAGGCAGAGAAAGAGAATGGGAAGCAGGCTCCCTGCTAAGCAGAGAGCCCGATGTGGGGCTCAATCTCAGAACCCTTGGATCATGACCTGAGCTGAAGGCAGAGGCTTTAACCCACTGAGCCACCCAGGCGCCCCCATAAGAGACTCTTAATCTCATCAAACAAACTGAGGGTTGCTGGGATAGGGTGGTTGGGTTATGGACATTGGGCAAAGTATGTGCTATGGTGAGTGCTGTGAAATGTGTAAGCCTGAGGATTCACAGACCTATAATCCTGGGGCAAATAATATATTATATGTTAATAGAAATAAATTTAAAATAATTTAAAAAATACTGTGTGTGGTGTGTTTATACTTGATTTTGGGTTTCTTTTTGTCACTTTTCAAGTTATAGTATGACAGTTATGTACCCAATTAAATTCTAATTTCTCTTTATGATTTGTTTGAATTATTATGTGTGCTAGATAGGCATCTTGCAGAAAATCTTACCTTTCATCATTTTTGATATGTTTATCTACTATTCAGATTACTAACAGGAACGACACAGTTATTCTTTTAGCTGTTTTTGAAGTGAAAATATTTTAACTGTTTTAAAGATGGAAAAAAGCATTTTCTCCCATTTTCTCTGAAATGGAGCATCTCAGGCATCCCTGCAAGTTTTGGAAGAAGTGTTGAGAAAGTTAGAGAGAAAGCTGAATAGAAGCAGGCACTGGAATGATTGAATCTAATTTCTTGCTGTAAGTATTTTATGACTAGGACACAAAGCATTTTGGTTGGCCAAGTTTCAATGATGTGTTTTTAAGAAGTGATTTACTCATCTCTCTGATTATCATTACATCATCCACATAATATTTAATACAAATTCTGATTTATGAATATAAATGAGTTACACAATACTTGACAAAATAAACTGAGAATTGATTGATAATGAAAAATTCTGAGTAAATGTACATATTTTAATTTTAATACTGCATTTTAACCATTGTTTTATTCACATTCAGGATATGTCACTTTCCCATCCTGACAGGTGGCTCTGAATTTATGCTCTGGTGCCTTTTTATGATATCCAGGTAGACATTCAAATTCAATAACATCCCCTGTTCTAGTATAAATTTTTGCCTCACGAGACCATCGTAATCGTATATTATGTGTTCTCAAGATGTCTTCTGATAATGTACAGGCCTCTGAAGATTGAAAAAAGAAAGAACATAAAACACTGAGTAGTAAACAAATATTTTCTGCAGAATTTCAGACTTTCATGTGGAATCTTCTACACTAGTTCAGGGCTTCATTTTCAAAACCTTTTCCAGAACAATCCCTTGAAAATCCATCATGTCGATTTAATCATTTTAAATGACTAATGATATAAAATGAGGTACTATGTTATAGCTATGAAAATTAAATGTTACAATAGAAGATTCATAATGTCAGTTCAAAAAAATTATTTATTTATTTGAGAAAGAGAAAATTAAAGAGGGAGCATGAGAGGAGAGAGGGTCAGAGGGAGAAGCAGACTCCCCAAGGAGCTGGGGGCAGGAAGTGGGACTCGATCCCAGCACTCCAGGATCATGACCTCAGCTGAAGGTATTTGCTTAACCAACTGAACCACCCAGGTGCCCTCATAATGTCGATTTTAATATGAATAAATCCAGAGTCCTTTCTTTAAAGATCTTTTATTGCTTGAACAAGAGTTTTCCTTTCCAACTTTACTTCTTTACACATTAATATTTGATAGTCAAACATTCAATAAGTGGTTGTTGTTAATCAGGGAAGATTCTATTAATAACAGTATAGCATCTTCCTCCATTACACTGATTGTCCCAGGATCCCTGAGAATACTGAAATATTTACCTAAGCATTTTGGTGGTGGTGACCACTGTCCGTTTCTGCATGTTACGGTCCTGTGTCCCTCAAGTACATAGAAGGACTGGCATATGTACTCTACTGATGATCCTGGAGCATATGATAATAACGTGAATGAGGTAATGTCTCCATTATCAATACGTGGAGGAGGCCCACATTTTCCTTCAGGATCTAAAAAATTATATATTTATTCTATTTATTGAAAGACCAAAGAAAAACACGTTAAAATAAAGCAAATAAAAATATAGCATAATATGCAATATTAAGACTTGTGATTTCTGCTGACAGAAATGATTCATTGAACAAATTTTATTTTTTAAAAACTTTTATGTATTTATTGAGAGAGAGAGAGAAAGAGTCAGGGAGAGAGAGAGATTGAGCATAAGCCAAGGGAGAGGCAGAGGGAGAAGCAGAATCCCTGCTGGGGAGGGAGCCTCACATGGGGCTCCATCCAGGATGCTGGGATCATGACCTGAGTTAAAGGCAGGTGCCTAAACAACTAAGCCACCCATGTGCCCCCATTGAAGAAATTTTAATTACTTAAACTGAGAATCACACTTTTAAGCCTTTCCTTTTATTCCCCATGAAAACATACATAAAGCAATAACAAAAGCTAAATAAATTTGAATATGGAATATAAATAACTCACTTTGAAAATAGATTGAAAACAAAACCAAAACAACTACCAAAAATATGGACTGAAAATTTCCCAAATTGAGCACAAAGCATAAATATTTATATCAAAAAAGCTAAACAGGACAAACCCAAATAAATTCATGCCAACATACACAATAATCAAACTGAGGAAAAGTAAAGGAAAAGAAAAATTCTTAAAAGCAGCTAAATAGAAAGGATTCAAAGGTCAGTGGGCTTCTCATCTGTGGCCATCAAGCCAGAAGAAGTAACAACATTTTTTAAGTGCTAGAAGACAAGAACTGTCAAATTCAAATGCTATATCCTGTGTTACTATCCTTTTGAGTTTAAGGGAGAGAAGAAGATATTCTGAGACAAAGGAAAACAGCATTTATCTCCAGCAGATCTGTCTTTAAAGAATTGCTAAAGGAACTCTTCAAATATCAGGGAAAAGATAACAGAGCAAGGATTGAGGCTTCAATCCTTCCTTCCTTCCTCCAATCCTCCAATCCTTCCTTCAATGAAGGAAGAAAAAACAAGGGACTGAAAAAACAAGGGTGAATATAATGGACTGTCTTTTTCCTGAGGAGTTTGTTAGTTTTGGTGTTTGTGCAACATTATATCATTTGATATATGCTCAATATATGTAGAAGAAATTCTTTAGACATTTATGTTTGAACTGTGGGGAACGTATGGGCACCTGGGAGGCTTGGTCAATCGGTTAAGTGTCCACTCTTGACTTTAGCTCAAGTCATGATCTCAGGGTTGTGAGATTGAGCACTGTGTCAGGCTCTGAGCTGGGTGTTGAGTCTACTTAAGATTTTCTCTTTCATTCCCCCGCTGCCACTTCAATCCCTCTCTCTGTCTTTCTCTCTCAATAAATAAACAATAAATAAAATAAAATAAGATAAAATGTGGGGAGGGTAAATGGACCTAAGTAGAAGTAAGGTTTCCTTATTTCACTTGAAGTAGTAAAATGTCAAAACCAGGGGGAGGAGTAACAAGCTATGTATGTGCATCTTAATACCTTGAGCAACCATGGATAGAGTTATTAAAAGAGATATGCTCCAAAACAAAAAAGACATAGCAAAATAAAATTATTTTAAAATGTTCCCAAAATCCCAGAGATGGCAAAAAAGAAAGAAAGGAAGAAGGAAGAAAGAAAGGTAGAAAGAAAGAAAGAAATGGGAGTGAGAAACAGAGGAAAGAAATGCAAGGAATATAACAAAATGCCTGACACAGCCCCTAATCTATCAATACTTACTTAAAGTGTAAATGATTTAAATTCTTTTAACAAGACTGAAAGTGGCAGAGTGGACACATAAACAAGAGCTGACAATATGGCAACTAAAAGAAACTAACTTCAAAGTGAAAACATAGGTGGGTTCAAAGTAAAAGACTGGAAAATACATATTCCAGGCAAAAGTTGATTTGAAAAAGAAGTGGCTATATCTCCAATGTTGGCTCCTCTTATTTCCATATATTCTGGTGGTGCACAAGGAAGCCATAAAAAAAAGTGAAAGAATGATTCCATGTTTCGTTAACTCTGAAATTTCATTTTATGTACTGGTTGCCATATCTGGCAGTATAATTTGAAAATAAATAATAATATAGGAGCTACAACCATAACTCAGAGAAAGTGCACAAATGCTCCCAAAACCACCTCTCTGATGTGTGTCCAGCTGGCAACCTGAGCAAGAGCTTGAAACTAAAAATGTCAACAAAAAATCAGCTGTAGCAGCTTCCTTTTAGATACTTCTCCTGAGGCAAGGGAAGCAATGGCATAAATAAACTATTGGGACTACATCAAAATAAAAAGCTTCTGCACAGTGAAGGAAATAATAAAACTAGAAGGTAGCCTACAGAACAGGAAAAGGTATTTACAAATGACATATCTGATAAAGGGTTAGTATCCAAAATATGGAAAGAACTTATAAAACTCAGCACTGCAAAAATGAACAATCCAATTAAAAATGGGCAGAAGTCATGAACAGAAATTCTTCCAAAGAAGACTACAGATGGCCAACACAGATGAAAAGATGCCCATCATCAGGGAAATATGAATCAAAACCATAATGAGATACCACTTCACACCTGTGAGAATGACTAAAATATAACAACAACAACAACAACACAAGAAACAACAGGTGGTGGTAAGTATACAGAGAGAGGAGAACCCTCTTGTACCTTTCTTGGGGATGCAAACTGGTGCAGCCACTCTGGAGAATATTATGGAGATTTCTTAAAAAGTTAAAAGTGGAACTACCCTATGAACCAGCAATTGCACCACTCGGTATTTACCCAAAACATACAAAAAGACTAATTCAAAAGGATACATGTACCCTGATATTTATAGCAGCATTATTTACAATAGCCAAGATATGGAAGCAGCCCAAATGTCCATTGATAGATGAATGGATAGAGAAAAGGCAGTATATAAATTACTCAGCCTTAAAAACAAATGAAATCTTGTCAGCTGCAATGACATGGATGGAGCTAGAGACTATAATGCTAAGTAAAATCAATCAGAGAAAGACAAATACCATATGATTTCACTCACATGTGGAATTTAAAAAAAAATGAGCAAAGGGGAAAAAGAAAAGAGGCAAATAAGAAAACAGACCCTTAATTATAGAGAACAAACTGGTTCCCAGAGGAGAAGTGGGTGGGAGGGTGGGTGAAATAGGTGAAGGGGATTGAGAAGAGCCCTTGAATGAGCACTAATTGTTGTGTGGAATTGTTTAAACACTATATTGCACACCTGAAACTAATATTACATCGTATGTTGACTAACTGCAATTTATATGAAAACTTAAAAAAAAAGCAATAAAAAAAACTCATGGAAACAAATGACAAAGAAAACACAATTGTTCAAAATCTCTGGGATGCAGCAAAGGCAGTCCTAAGAAGAAAGCATATAGCAATACAAGCCTTTGTCAAGAAACAAAAAAGTTCTCAAACCTAACCCTACACCTGAAGGAACTGGAGAAAGAACAACAAAGAAAGCCTAAACTCAGTAGGAGAAGAGAAATAAAGATCAGAGCAGAAATCAATGAAATAGAAACCAAAAGAACAGTAGAACAGGTCAAGGAAACTAGCTCATTTTTTGAAGGAACTAAGAAGATTGACAAACCCTTGACAGACTTATCAAAAAGAAAAGAAAGGATCAAAAATAAATAAAATCATGAATGAAAGAGGAAAGATCACATCCAACACCAAAAAACCACAAACAATTATAAGAACATATTATGAGCAATTATATTCCAACAAATTAGAAAATCTGGAAGAAATGGATGCATCCCTAGAGATGTATGAACTACCAAAACTGAGCTAGGAAGAAATAGAAAACACTGAACAGACCCATAACCAGCAAGGAAATTGAACCACTAATCAAAAATCTCTCAACAAAGAAGGACCCAGGGCCAGATAGCTTCCCAGGGGAATCCTACCAAACAGCTTCAGTTAATAAAACTCTCTCACATCTTGAGTAGAATTTGGTCACCCTGATATTTCCCAAATATTCTTTTCTTGTCAAAGTTTTGCACATACTATTCCCTTGGGATGGAGCAATCTAAATCTACTCAAATTTCCACAGATTCAAATTCTACTCTTACTCCTAGAAAATAGTGATTTGCAAACATGAAAGAGATTCATATAATAGTCCACAGAACTCATCAAAATCAGAAAATAAAGAGCTTTTCAAACCCGAGGAAATTAAAACTCAAGGGGCACCTGGGTAGCCCAATGGGTTAAGCCTTTGCCTTTGGCTCAGGTCATGATCTCAGAGTCCTGGTATTGAATCCCCATTGGCTTCTCTGCTCAGCAGGGAACATGGCCCCCCCTGCCCACCTGCCTCTATGCTTGTGATCTCTCTCTCTCTTTGTCAAATAAATAAATAAAATCTTAAGAAAAGAAGGAAATTAACTCTCAAGGTAGAAGGTGTAAAAGCAGAAACTCAGAAGTTTCTATACTTCTATACACTAAAAGAACACCACATAAAATAATATGAAAGATTGCATTTGGATGAAGAAACATAATTATAATTTATTTACAATATCATGTATATGGCCCATAGGAAACATTAATGTACTGTATTAAATATAAATTGTTGTCTTTGGGCTGTTAAAAAAAAACCCTTGTAACAATTTACATTAAATTGGAGACACATGATTTTAGTCATTCTTAAAAATGCACTCTGATGCAAGTTTGTTCAAAATGTAACATTTGAAATACATTTTGTTAATTTTGTTAATCCTAAAAAAAAGAATACCTGAAAAAATAGCACTTACCATAACATTCTGGCTTATAAGACCAACCATCATTACCACACACTATGGAACCTGTGTGCCCATCTCTGCTTTCAAATCCATCATGGCACTCATAGTCCAACGTGTCATTGACTTTAAACCATGTGACATTACTTTTGATTGTGGCTTTCTCCAATACTGGCATGTCACAAAATTCTAATGCATAATAGAATCAAAGATTTCATTTCTAATATTATTTAGTGGACAATGTAATTAAGTGTTATACTAAGATGGTAAAAAAAGCTTTCTCAATTAGTATGTGCTAGTGAATTAAGTATCATATTAAAAGAATCTAAGAATAACTGTGATAAATCATTGTCCTCAAAAAAGTTACTCAAAATGAAAAAGTATGTTTCTACACAGCATTTTTCTTAGCATTTAAACACTCTGAAAAACTTACTTTTTTTTTTTTTTAGATATTTCCAGATTCTTATTTCTAGAACTATACACCAGGTATTAATGTACAATACAAAACAATGCTCAAAAAAATCAGTTTTTATGTACAAATATTAAGATCAATGTAACAACAGCAACTTCCTCTGGAACATCTGATACTAAAACTTGTGATTGTCACTAATTAATCTCATACTCAGGTATGTATATAATCTCATACTAAGGGTACTTATTTCAAACGTGGGCAATTGGAATTACCGGTCATCTAAGAGGAATTTTATTACCCCATATTTAACACTAGAACTAATAGTTTCCTCCTTTTAGTGAAGAGATTAAGAACTTTTTAAAAAACACAGTAATGTCAATATTTTTATAAATTTTTTCAGTTCCATTTGTAAACGATGTGCTTTGAAACTCTGGGCAAACAATCTCCTTGGTGATCAGGTTTATTCATTAATTTACATTTAAAGTTGAAATATTCACCAAAGACTTTGATTAAATTAAATATTACTATGCTCTATTAGACCTGACATTCTCAAATATTTGAATGGAGAGATAACTACTGTTTATAATTTGTTAAAAGGAAGGAAAGTGTTAAAAGTCCTAATTTTGCCAACATAATACTAGAATGATGTTAACAAAGGTTTAAGTAATTCACCATTTATGTGTTAAAGTAAACACCATACTGTGTTATGTAGCTAGGTACTTTAAAGCCTTAAAAAAGAAAGCAAAACTATACTAGCAAAAAGAGGAGAGAGAGAGAGAGAGAGAGAGAGAGATATTTCCTCTTCTGTAATTAGAATGCTTAAATGGTTAACTGAATACAATTTCATAAAAAATGAATTTGATATGGGAAATGTTTTATCATTTTTTTCTGTGGCTAGTGCTCATAGTAAGCATGGAAATTCAAAAAAATAAGGCATGAAAGCAGTCGAAATGGATATTTAAATATCCACTTTACTTAAAGTGAATATGCTAAATATCAGTTCAAAGTATCATTGTGTAGCTTTGAAGTATAAGATAAACTTGAGAAAATTGTTCTTAGAAAATCTTCAGGGGCACCTTGTGGCTCAGTGTGTTAAGCGTTTGCCTTTGGCTCAGGTCAAGATCTCAGGGTCCTGGGATTGGGCCCCATGTTGGGCTCTCTGCACAGCAGCGAGCCTCCTTCCCCCCTTTCTCTGCCTGCCTCTCTGCCTACTTGTGATCCCTCTCTGTCAAATAAATAAAATCTTTTTTTTTAAAAGAAAGGGGCACCTGGGTGTCTCAGTGGTTAAAGCCTCTGCCTTTGGCTCAGGTCATGGTCCCAGGGTCCTGGGATAGAGCCCCACATCGGGCTCTCTGCTCAGTGGGGAGCCTGCTTCCCCCTCTTTTTCTGCCTGCCTCTCTGCCTGCTTGTGATCTCTGTCTGTCAAATAAATAAATAAAATATTTAAAAAAATTAAAAAAAGAAAATCTTCATAAATATCTAGGGACAGGGAAATCTTTCAACACAGCTCTATTTGGTACTATATAGAAGCATTTCTGTCTCCACTGCATACCTGTTTATGAAGATTTCCTAAGGGAGAGGATATTTTAGAAGTGGACCTACCCTGGATTATCAAACATGTAAGTTCTGCAGGTCAAATTAAATTATGCACTGTGGACCCAGATCTTTACTTAAAAACAACTTTTGTGTCTAGGAACAAAGACTCTGACATAAGAGCTTAATCACATAAAAACAGGTACAACTGGCACAAAGATGTCAGCCAGAACTAAATGAGTTTGAAGAAGAATAGACATAAGTCTCCCTATGTAGTTTCCAAATCACAGGATGTTTTATTTTAATTATTAATTAATTAATTAATTCACAGGATGTTTTAAAATGGAAGAAAACTTGAACTGAAACATGGACTGATATTCCACCTTATAAGTGATTAATCTTAATAGTAAAAAAATACATATTTTTTCATTTATCTTTTCAAATGGGAACCACATCAGCCCCTGTCCCCAGAAAAGAATTAAGGTAAGGTAAGCTTTTGCATAACAATCAACAGGATAGTGAATATGAACATAAAATTACTCACTAATACATGTGGGTTGAGGTGACCATCCACTTTCCAGACATGAAATTGATCCTGAAGTTTTACCATCTGGTGTTACATATCCTGATTTACACTGATATTGTATTTCATTATTCAAGGGAAATGCAAATTCAGATTCAGGAAAAAATCCATTTTCAATTGTTATCTCTGACTTCAAACATCTTTCTGAAAGGGAGGAAGTATAACGAAAAGATAAGCATGTAAATAAATGTTTTTAAGAAGACTCAAATAATATAACAATAAAAAAATAAGGAGTCATTTATAAATGAAAATCCAGAAAATCTGAATCACCAAAATTCTTGTGACAGAGAAAATAAGCTATGAGTTTCCATAGATGTTAAATCAGGATAATTCATTAAAAATTCTTTTTGGAATAAAGAAGCAAAATTTAGAATACTCAGAATCCCTTCTAGGAAATTATTAGAAATGTTTTTGTCTAATGGATCTGGAGTCCTACAGCATGCCAGAATTATATTGGCAATGGATCCTTTCCAGGTACTTGTTTTAAATATTGTGTACTCAGGATCTCTTTAGCAACCCCAGCATTCAGTTAACTAATTGGGGTATCTCAGATGAGGTGATGATCTCAGAGAATCTGCCACCATAACTACTACAACTCTGAGAATTTGAAATGTTTGTCACCATAACTGGGTGCTTAAAACCATACAGATACATGGAATTTGATGAATATGACACAGATTAACACATTGCATTCATTTATCTTCTAAGACCAAAATGATGATCCTCAAATTACGTATAACTTCACTTGAAACTATAAAGAAGACTTCTGTCAGTAACCTTGTCTCTTCACAAAATTAATCTTTATTTATTGTCTCGCCCATGAATAAAGAAGAAATCAAAGGGGAAAACATGAAGTATGTATATTTTCATAATTTTATTTTATTTCACAATTTTATCTCATAATTTAACTCCTTCACTTGGAGCACCTAGTAGATAGGACATGGAATACTTGGAATATTAAGCCCTATATGGAATTAAAAGTATATAATCTTAAAAAAAAGACATTAAAGCAGCACCTGGGTGGCTCAGTCAATTGAGCATCTGACTCTCATGGTCAGATCAGGTCTTGATCTCAGGGCTATGAGTTCAAGCCACATGTTGGGCTCCATGCCAGGCATAGAGCCTATTGAATTAATTAATTAATTAATTAATTAAAAATAAATAATAAGTGAATAGGCATTAAGCCCTTTGAATTGAATGATAAAAAACATTAAATAAAATTTTGTGAGATGATACTAAAGTAGTGCTGAGTGGGAAATTTTACCATTATATAGCTATGATAGAAAAGAGTAGACTGCATATTGACCCATTGTTTCTGCTTTGAGAAATTAGAAAAAAAAAGCAGAGAATCCAACATGCATATAAATTTGAAAATACAGACTGCTGTTAGGGAGATGGTGGAAGAGGGTGTTTTGTTATCCTCTATTTGATTCATTTCTGCTCTAATCTTAATATTCTAACTTAGGGCTAGGTTTGTTTTTATAGTTCCTTGAGGCATAAAATTAGGTTGTTTATATATGAACTTCTATTTTAATGTAGGTATTTGTCACTAAAAATTTCCCTCTTCCCACTGCTTTTGCAGCATTTCTGAATTTAGTTACATTGTGTTTTTATTTTCATTTTTCTCAAGAGATTTAAAAAATTCTCTTACACTTTCTTCTATGATCACATTGTTTGAGAGTGTGCTGTTTTCTTTCCATGTATTTGTGAATTTCCCCCTTCTTTTTGCTGTTACTGATTTCTAGTTTTACTCCATTGTGGTTGAAAAAGATACTGTATAGAATCTTAATGTACTCTTCCACTGTTGGGTGGAAAATTCCATATATATTTATTAGGTCCATTTTGTTTATATTGTTCAAATCTAGAGCTTCTTTCTTGAATTTCTGCCTAGGTGTGCTATCCATTATTCAAAGTGGGGTATTGAAGTCTCCTCATATTATTGTGTTGCTATCAATTTTTCCTCTTTAGATCTGTAAATATTTGCTTTATATATTTAGGAGTTCTAATGTTAGATCTACATATGTTAAGAATTATTACATCTTCCTCTTGAATTGACTCCTTTATTATTGTATAATGACCTTCTTTGTTTTGAGAGACAGTTTTAGACATAAAGTTGATTTTTAATTTTTCTGATAGAAGTATAGACACTCCAGGGGCACCTGGGTGGCTCAGTTGGTTAAACGACTGCCTTCAGCTCAGGTCATGATCCTGGAGTCCCGGGATCGAGTCCCGCATCAGGCTCCCAGCTCCATGGGGAGTCTGCTTCTCCCTCTGACCTTCTCCTCACTCATGCTCTCTCTCACTGTCTCTCTCTCAAATAAATAAATAAAATATTAAAAAAAAGATTTAATAAAAAAAAAAAAGAAGTATAGACACTCCAACATTCTTTCATTCTTTGGTTGCCATTCACATGAAGTATCTGTTTACATTTCTTCACTTTTAGCCTATTGTGTCTTTAAATCTAAAGTGAGTTCTTGTTTTTTACCTGTTCAGGTACTGTATTCTTTTTAATAGGTAAGTTTAATCCATTTACATTTAAAGGAATTGCCAGGTGAACACTCACTATTCAAATTTGGCTAATTGTCTTCTGTTTTGTGATTTTTTTTCAATCTCTTCCACTTTTGATGACTTCCTTTGTTATTTGACTATGTTTTATAGTTATTACTTTCATTCTTATTTCCTTATCTTTTGTACTGTATTAATGGTTTTCTCTATGACTTCATTGAAGTATAATTGACAAAATTCTATATATAAAGTGTACAATGAGATGACTTGGTACATATATACATTTGGAAAAAAATTTTAAATTGCATTTATCACCTCACATAATTACTATTTTTGTAGGTGGAATGCTTAATATCTACTCTCAGCAAATTTCAGCTATACAATACATTATTACTAACTATAGTCATCAGGCTGTATGTTAGATCTTCAGAATTATTCATCTTATAACTGAAGGCTTACACCTTGGACCACTATCTCCTCATTTCCCTCATCTATAAGCCACTGGTATTTGCTAGTCTACTCTCTGCTTTATGAATTTGACTTTTTCTTTTGATTTTATGTATGTTTATATATAAGTTAGATTTGAAGTTTAATTATTATTTATCTACATGTTGTAAATAACAAGATTTTCCTTTTTCTCAGGGTATTCCATTAGAAAAAAATATGTACATATTTATCACATCTTCCTTATCCATTCATCCATAAATGGACATTTAGGTTTTTTCTGTATGTTGGTTATTGTGAATGAAGCTATAGTGAATGCAAAGGTGCAGATATTTCTTCAAGATATTGATTTCATTGTCTTCAGATATATACCCAGCAATGAGATTACTGTATCATATGGTAGTTCTATTAACTTTCTGAAGAACTTCCATACTGTTTTCCATATGCCTATAACAAATTACATTCCCATTGAAAGTATACAAGTGTTCCCTTTACTCCACATTCTTGCCAACATTTGTTATCTCTTGTCTTTTTGATAAAAGCCATTTTAACAGGTATGAGATAATAGTTTATTGTGGTTCTGATCTGCATATGCCTGATGATTAGTGATTTTGAGTACCAATTGGCCATTTGCATGTATTCTTCAGAAAAATGTTTATTTAGATCTTTGCTCATTTTTATTTGGCTTGTTTTTTATTTTTTGTTATAGAGTTGTATATATGTAATATAATACAACTTATACACATGTATATATGTAATACATATATATAATATGTGTGTGTATGTGTGTATGTATATATAGGCATATATGTGTATATGTATATAATGTATATATACACACATACATATATTTCCCTCATATTTATGGCTTAAAAATATTTTCTTCCATTCCATAGGTTGCCTTTTCATTTTGTTGTTTTGCTGAGTAGAAGTTTTGCATTACATTTACTTATTTCAGCTTTTGCTGTCTTATCCAAAGAATATCATTGCCAAGACCAGTGTCAAGAAGATATTTCCCTATGTATCTTCTAGTACTTCTATGGTTTCAAATCAAATTGAGTCTTTAATTCATCTAGAGCTAATTTTTGTCAGTGGTTTAATATAGCATTCCTTTTTTTTTTTTTTTTTTTGCTTGTGGATATCCAACTTTTCTCTTTCCTAAAGACACTACTTTCCTCATGTGTATTTCGGTTTCCTTGTCAAATTTTAATTAAGGATATGCGTGTGAGTTTATTTCTGGCTCCTAATTTTGTTCCATTAATCTGCCAATATGATATTGTTTTCATTTTAATCACTCTATATTAGTTTGAAATCAAGAAGCACGATGCCTCCAGCTTTGCTCTTCTTTCTCAAGATTGATTTGGCTACTTAAGAGTCTTTTGGTATCATATAAATTTTAGGATTGCTTACTCTACTTCTGCAAAAAATGCCAGCGGGATCTTGACAGGAATTGTATCTGTTGATCACTTTGGCAGTATGCACACTTTAATGATATTAATTCTTCCAATCCATGAACATAGACTACCTTTCCATTTATTTATATCTTCTTCAATTTATTTTATCATTTTCTTATTGTTTTCAGGACACAAGTCTTTCACCTCTTTGGATACATTTATTCCTAGGTATCTTATTACTTTTGATGCTATTGTAAATGGTATTGCTTTTTAAATTTCTCTTTCTGATAGTTCATTATTCATTACACAACAGATTTTTGTGTATTGATTTTGTATTCTGAAACTTTACTAAATTCATTTTTGAATTATAATAGGGTTTTCCTTTCTTTCTTTCTTTCTTTCTTTTTTTTTTTGGTAGAGTCTTTATGGTTTTCTCAATACATGTTATTTACAAACAGAGATAATTTTATGTATTTTTTAATTTAGGTACCTTTAATTTCCCTTTGTTTGATAGTGGTAAAAGTGTGTATCCTTGTCTTCTTCCTGATCCTTGAGGAAATCTTTCAGCTTTTCACAACTAAATATGATCTTAGTTATAGGCTTCTTATTTCTGGCCTTTATTGTTAAGGTACATTTCTTCAATACTGAATTGTTGAGATATCATAAATGGATTGGGAATTGTGTCAAATATATTTTCTCTATCTATTGGGATGATTATGTGATTTTTACATTTTCTATTGTTAATGGGGTTTATCATATTACTGATTTGCATATGTTGAACCATCCTTGAGGCCCATGGATAAACCCAACTCATTATGGTGTATGAATCTTTTAAAAAGCTGTTGAATTCAGTTTGCAAATACTTTGTTGAGCATTTCTGTCTATGTTTATCAGTGATACTGGCTTATAATTTTTTTTCTTATGGTGTCCTTGTCTAGCTTTGATACTAACATTATGCTAATCTTGTAAAGTGGTCCTTTTCTCTCTCCCAAATAAATAAATAAAATATTAAAAAAATCTCTGTAAAGAAAAGTCTGGAACCAGAGGTTTTCACTGTAATTTAAAGAAGAATTAACACCAATTCTGCTCAAACTATTCCAAGAATTTGAGGGCAGGGAGCTTCTAATATCACTGGTTTAAACAAGGAACAAGACTGAATCATTAATTTAAAATATCTCTGCAGGTACAGTTTTCACTGTAATTTAAAGAAGAATTAACACCAATTCTGCTCAAACCATTCCAAGAATTTGGAGCTCCCCTCCCTCAAATTCTTGGAATTGTTTGAGCAGAATTGGTGTTAATTCTTCTTTAAATTACAGTGAAAACTTCTGGTTCCAGACTTTTCTTTACAGAGATTTTTTTTGGGAATATTTTATTTATTTATTTGGGAGAGAGAAAGGGAGCATGAGTGGGAGGGGAGGAGAGGCAGAAGGAGAGGGAAAAGCAGACTTCCCACTGAGCAAGGAGCCTGATGTGGGACTTGGTCCCAGGACCCTGGGATCATGACCTGAGCCAAGGCAGCAGCTTAACTGACTGAGCCACCCAGATGTACCTGCAAAGATATTTTAAATTAGTGATTCAGTCTTGTTCCTTGTTATTAGTTTGTTCAAATTTTTTATTTCTTAATGATTTTGTTTTGGCAAGTTTTGAATTTCTAGGAATTTATTCATTTCTTCTAGGTTATCTGATTTGTTGGTGTGTAATTGTTTATGATTTTCTCTTACAAACATTTGTATTTCTGTGGCATCAATTGAATATCTCCACTTGCTGTTCTCATTTTGTTTCTTTTTTCTTAGTTTAGCAGCTTTCGGTTTGTCAATTTTTTTTTATCTTTTCAAAAAGGTAGGTATTAAGTTTGTTGATTTTTCTTGTCTTTATTTCATATATTTCTTCTCTGATTTCTGTTATTTCCTTGCTTCTGCTAATTTTAGACTTTGTTCTTTTTCTAGTTTTTTTGATATATAAATTTGGTTGTATATTTGAAATAATTTCTTTTTCTAAGTGTAGGCATTTATCACTATAAAATCTCTCATAAAACTGCCTTTGTATGTGAGGTACTTTTTTCCTCTCTGGCAGCTTTCAAAATTCTCTGTCTTTGGTTTAGGCAGTTCTACTGTAAGGTGTCTTAGAGACGATTTCTTTGGGTTAAATCTGTTTGGGGACTTATGAGCTTCTTGAATTTGATAGTCCATATCTCTTCCCACATTGATACATTCTCAGCCATTATTTTTTTAAGTAAACCTTCTGCCCCATTCTCCATCTCTTTTCCTTTTGGGACTTACACAATGCCTAAGATGTTTCCTCTGATAGCTTCCTATAATTCATACGGGCTATCTCTACTCTTTACTTCTTCCTTTGTTCTCCTCTGACTAGAAAATTTCAAATGCCCTCTCCTCTACTTCACAGATTCTTTCTTCTGCTTTATAAAGTCTGCTGTTGATGCTCTCTGTTTTATTTTTCATTTCATTCATTGTATTCTTCAGTTCCAGAATTTGTTTTGTTCCTTTAATGATTTCTATCTCATTGTTATCCTGACTTCTTTGAATTCTCTTCCTGTGTTTTCTTATAGCTCACTGAGCTTCCCTAAAACTACTGTTTTGAATTCTTTATCAGGGAAATCATAGACCTTCATTATTTGGGGGGTATGTATGTGGAATTTTATTGTGTTCCTTCGGTGGTGTCATGTTTCCTTGACTTCTCATGTTCCTTAAAGTCTTGCATTGCTGCCTTCATCTTTGAAGAAGCTCTCACATTCTGTAGTCTTTCCTGATTGTCTTTGGGAGAGAAATACTTTCTGTCACACCTGTTAGGGATTCTGAGGCTTTTTAAAGAATCTTTTATTGTATATATCTGCTCCTTATGTTTGGCTACCACTTGGGAGGGAATTTTTAGATTGTATTCCTTCTTTCAACCCTGAATAGCTAGCTTTCTGTTTTCTGGGTGCAATGCTGAATGCACAAGTATGTGCTTTCTACCATTCTTATGGATCAGTTTGGCTTTATAGGTATGCTTACTAGCCATCTAAAAATTGCTGCATTCACTACCTTTTGGGCATACACAAGGAGCTGACCAATGGATAGCAGGTGTGTGGCATGTTGTGGGTGCCATTGGGTGAGTGGGATCAGCAGGCCAGTTATCCTCTGTGGTTAGTACAAAGTGGTTAGTAGGATCTTTGTCCTTTGATGAATTCTGAGACCTGACTGGTGTGCTCCAAGTTTTCCCCAATCCCTTCAGTCATGAAGATTACCTCAGTATTCTGGATGTGGGGAGAAAGAAATGAGCCTTTTGGTCAGAGACCCACACAGCTGAGGAAGCCAGACTCTAACTCACACACTCCTTCCCCCAGGACTGGGTCCTGGGATCAAGCCCCACATCTCGCTCTCTGCTCGGCGGGGAGCCTGCTCCCCCCCACCCCATGTCTGCCTCTCTTCCTGCTTGTTACCTCTCTCTTTGTCAAATAAAAAAAAATTTGTAAAAACTGTTCCTCTGACCACTTCAATGCACCCAGTGTTGGATCTTCTTGCTCTAACAGTGTGCTGAAACTTCTGCTAGATTCCCAGTTCTCAGAAAGATGCTCTTGTCTGTGGGTTATTATTAAAACTGGTGTTCTTTGCCAGGAAGAACAGAAACTTGTATTCTGCCATCTTGCTGGTGTCACTCTATTTTTTTTTTCTAGATTGAATGTATGTATGCATGTGCTTAAGTTTTTATTTTTTTACTTTTTAAGATTTTATTTTATTTTTATTTTTTTAATTTTTAATTTTAATACCACTTGGTTAACATACAGTGTTATACTAGTTTCAGGTGTATGATATAGTGATCCCACAATTCCATACATCACCCAGTGCTCATCATGACAAGTGCAATCCCTAATCCTCATCACCTATTTCACCCATCCTCCTGCTACCTGCCACCTCTCTCCCCTCTGGTAACTATCACATTATAGTTTACAGATAGAGTAATTTTGTTTTGTTTTGTTTTGCTGTTGGTTTGTATCTGTCTATCACTTCCCCCCTTTACTCATCTGTTTTGTTTCTTAAATTCCACACATGAGTGAGATCATATGGTATTTGTCTTTCTCAGACTTATTTCACTTAACATTATACTCTTTAGCTTCATCCATGTTTTTACAAATGGTAAGATTTCATTCTATTTTATGGTTGAGTAATATTCCATTTTATATCATTTCTTCTTTTTCCACTCATCAATCAATAGACACTTAGGCTGCTTCCCTATTTGGCTAGTCTATATAATGTTTCTATAAATGTAGGGGTGCATGGATCCCTTTGAATAAGTGTTTTTCTTCTTTGAGTATATACCCAGGAGTGTAATTGCTGGGTCATATGGAAATTCTATTTTTAACTTTTTGAGGAACCTCCATACTGTTTTCCAGAGTGGTTGCACCAGTTTGCATTCCCACCAACAGTGCAAGTGGTTTCTCCTTTCTCCACATCCTTGTCAACACCTATTTCCTGTGTTGTTTCCTGTGTTGTTGATTTTAGCCATTCTGACAGGTTTGAGGTGATATTGCATTGTAGTTTCAATTTGTATTTCCCTGATGATAAGTGATGATGAGTATCTTTTCATAGGTCTGTTGGCCATCTGTGTGTCTTTGGAGAAATGTCTGTTCATGTTTTCTGCCCATTTTTAAATTGGATTATTTGGTTTTTGAGTGTTGAGTTTTATAAGTTCTTTATATATTTTGGATACAAACCCCTTACCAGGCATGTCATTTGCAAATATCTTCTCCCATTCTAAAAGTTGCCTTTTAGTTTTGTTGGTTATTTACTTTGCAATGCAGAAGCTTTTTATTTTCATGTTGTCCCAATAGGCTCCTTTTTCCTTTTTTCCATTTTGTTTCCTTTGTCTCAGGGTTCTATCTAGAAAGTTGCTGTGGCTGGTTTCAAAGAGGTTACTGCTTGTGCTCTCTTCTAGGATTTTTATGGTTTCAGGTCTCACATTTAGGTATCCCATCCATTTTGAATTTATTTTTGACTATGGCATAAGAAAGTGGTCCAGTTTCATTCTTTTGCATGTTGCTGTCCAGTTTTACCAACACCACTGGGTGAAGAGACTGTGTTTTTCCTATTGGATTTTGTTTCCTGCTTTGTCAAAGATTATCTGACCATATAATTGTGGGTTTGTTTCTGGGTTTTCCATGCTGTTCTATTGATCTATGTGTCTATTTTTGTGTCAGTATCATATTGTCTTGATTACTACAGCTTTGTAATATAACTTAAAGTCTTGTGGTGCCTCCAGCTTTGTGTTTCTTTTTCAAGCTTGATTTGGCTATTCAGGGTCTTTTGTGGCTCCACAGAATTTTTAGGATTTTTTGTTCTAGTTCTGTGAAAAATGCTATTGGTATTTTGATAGGGATTTCATTGAATGTGTAGAGTACTTTGAGTGGTGTAGACATTTAAATAATATTTGTTCTCTCAATCCATGAGCAAGGAATGCCTTTCCATTTCTTTGTGTCATCATCAGTTTCTTTCATCAGTATTTTATAGTTGTCAGAGTGCAGATCCTTTACCTTTTTGGTTAGGTTTACCCTTAGGTATTTTATTATCTTTGGTGCAATTGTAAATGGGACAGTTTTCTTAATTTTTCTTTCTGCTGCTTTATTACTGCTGTATAGAAAGGAAATAGATTTCTGTACTGTGATTTTGTAGCCTACAACTTACTGAATTCATTGATCAGTTCTAGCAGGTTTTGATGGAGTCTTTTGGATATCTATGTAGAATACCATGTCATTGGCAAATAGGGACAATTCTACTTTTTCTTTACTGATTTGGGTGTATTTTATTTCTTTTCATTTTCTGATTGCTGTGGCTGGGACTTCCAGTACTATGTTGAATAAAAGTGGTGGGACATCCTTGTTTTGTTCCTGACCTTATATATGGGAAAAGGACTCAATTTTCCCCCACTATGGATATGGATAACGTTAGATTTTTCATACGTGGCCTCAAATTATTTTGAGGTATGTTCCCATCTAACCTTAATTTGTTGAGGGCTTTCATCTGAATGGATGTGTACTTTGTCAAATGCTTTTTCAGCATCTGTTTAAATGATCATATTGTTCTCACCTTTCTTTTACTTCTGTGATGTATCTTGTTGGTTCATCTGTGAATATTGAACCACCCTTGAAACCCAGGAATAAATTCCACTTGATTGTGGAGAGTATTTTTAAAAAATATATGTTGGATTCAGTTTGTTAGCATCTTGTTATGGATTTTTGTGTCCATGTGTCATCAGAAATATTGACCAGTAGATCTCTTTTTTTTGTGGTGTCTTTATCTGTTTTTGGTATCAGGGTAGTGCTGGCCTCATAAAATGGATTGGGAAGTTTCCTTCCTTAAAAAAAATTTTTTTTGAGAGGAATAGGTATTAACTCTGCCTTAAATGTTTGGTAGAGGGGTACCTGGTTGGCTCAGTCAGGTAAGCATCTGACTCTTGATTTTGGCTCAGGTTGTGACCTCGGGGTCATGAGTTGTAGCCCTATGTCATGCTCTGCAATCAGCAGAGAGTCTACTTGGATTATCTCTCTGCCCTTCCCTCTTCCCCGCTTCCCCCCACCCAAAATAAATAAATAAATCTTTAAAAAAATGTTTGGTAGAGTTCATCTGTGAAACCATCTGATCTTGGACTTTTGTTTATTGGGTTTTTTGATTACTGACTCTATTTTTTTTTTCTTCTGGTAATTGGTCAGTTCAAATTTTCTGTTTCTTCCTGTTTCAGTTTTGGTAAGTTTATGTGTCTAAGCATTTATTCATTTCTTCTAGGTTGTCCAATTTGTTGGCATGCAGTTTTCTGAATATTCTCTTATAATTGTTTGTGTTTTGTAGTGTTGGTTGTTATTTCTCCTCTCTTATATGTGATTTTATTTTTGGTTCATTTTCCTTTTTGATAAAACTGACTAGGGGTTTTTCAAATCTATCATTTTTTTTCCAAGAACAAGTTCCTGGTTTCATTTATTTGTTCTATTGTTTTTCTAGTTTCTGTATCATTTATTTCTGCTCTAATCTTTATTATTTCCTTCCTTCTGCTGGTTTTAGGTTTTGTTTTTTGTTGTTTTTCCAGCTACTTTAGGTATAAGTTTAGGTTGTTTATTTGACATTTTTCTTGCTTCTTGAGCTAGGCTCTATTGCTATAAAACTTCCCCTTTGGGCCTGGTTTTCCTGAATCCCAAAGGTTTTGAACTTTTGGGTTTTCATTTTCATTAATCTCCATGAACATTTAAATTTCTTCTTTTATTTCTTGTTGACCCATTCATTGTTTAGTAGCACGTCTTGACCCGTTCATTGTTTAGTAGCACGTTACTTTACCTCTATGTATTTCTGGTCTTTTGGATTTTTTTCTTTTGCTTGATTTCTAGTTTTATAGTATTGTGTTCTGAAAAGATGCATGGTATGGCTTTGGTATTTTGAATCTGCTGAAGCTTGTTTTGTGGCTAATATGTGTTCTGTTCTATGTGCACTTGAAAAGAGTGTGTATTCTGATGTTTTATGATAGAATGTTCTGAATGTATAAACCCCTCTGGCTCAGTGTGTCATTCAAAGCCATTGTTTCCTTGTTGATTTTTGTCTAGATGATCTGTCCATTGATGTAAGTGGGGTGTTAGTCCCCTAGTATTATTATATTATTATTATTTAGTTCCTTTATTTTTGTTATTAACAGTTTTTTGTTTGTTTGTTTGTTTTGTGTGTGTGTGTGTGTGTGTGTGTGTGTGTGTGTGTGTTTGGGAGCTCCCCTGTTGGTCGCTTAAATATTTACCATTGTTACACCTTCCTGTTGGATCATCCCCTTTATTATTCTTTGTTTTTCTTCTTTGTCTTTTGTTACAGTCTTTGTTTCAGCACCTATTTTGTCCAAAATAATCATTGATACCTCAGCTTTCCTTTGACACCCATTTGCATGATAAATATTCTCCATCTCCTCACATTCGATCTTCAGGTGACTTTTGTTCCAAAATGAGTTTTGTAAGCAGCATACTGATGGGTTTTATTTTATCTTTTCTGTGAACTTGTGTTTTTTGATTGAAGCATTTAGCCCATTTTCATTCAAAGCCATTATTGATAGATATGTATTTATTGATAGATATGTATTTATTGCCACTTTATTACCTGTTTTGTGGCTGTTTCTGAAGATTTTCTCTGATCCTTTTTTGTCTTTGGCTCCATGAGGGTTTGCTGGTCTTCTTCAGTGACATATTGGATTTCTTTCCCTTTATTATTTGTATATTTATTAGTGGTTTGCAATTTGTGGTTACTATTAGGTTTGTATATAACATCTTCTGCATGTAGCAATCCATATTAAGTTGATGGTCATTTTAGTTTGAACCCATTCTTACTCCTTTCTCCAGGTATATGGAGTCATATTTTACATCCTTTTATTCTGTGAATTCCTTGACTAAATCTTTTTACACACACACACACACACACATATATATATATATATATATATATATATACATTCGTACTGCTTTGTGTTTCCTACATTCATACTGTAACTATTTAGTCTCTTCTTCTCACTCAGAGTCTCCTTTAATATCTCTTGCAGGGCTGGTTTAGTGGTCATGAACTCCATTAATTTTTGATTGTCTGGGAAACTATTTTTCCTTCTATTCTAAATAATAGGCTTTCTGGGTAGAATATTCGTGGCTGCAGGTTTTTCCCATTCAGCACTTTGAATTTCTCATGCCACTCTCTTCTGACTTGGAAAATTGGCTGAAAATCCTCTGGTAGCCTTATGGTTTTTCCCTTATATTTAACTGTTTTTTTGTTTGTTTTATTTTGTTTTTGTCTTGTGCTTTAAAATTTTTTAATATATCACTATGTTTTGTCAATTTAATTATGATATGTCTTGGTATGGTTCTGCTTTTGTTGATTTTGGGGGTTCTCTAACCTCTTGGGTCTGGATATTTGTTTCCTCCCCCAGATTAGTGAAGTTTTCTATTATTTCTTCAAATAAATTTTCTGCCCCCCTTTTCCTCTCTGTTTCTTCTGAGTCTCCTATAATATGAATGTTGTTGTATTTGATGGAGACATTCAGTTCCCTATGTCTTTTCTCATTTTGCATAATTCTTTTTTCTCTCTTTTGTTGAGCTTGATTGCTTTCTGTTACTCTGTCTTCTAGGTCATTAATTCTTTCCTCTGCTTCTTCCAGCATGCCAGCATGCTGTTCATTCCCTCAAGTGTGTTTCTCATTTTGTTTATTGAGTCCTTGATCTCTGCTATGTTATTTTTATCTCTTTAAGGTCTCACTCAGGTTTTTGACTTTTTTCACAAGTCCAGTGAGTATCCTTATAATCATTATTTTAAATTATCTATCAAGCATATTGGTAACATATATTTTACTTACATCTCTGGCTGTGGTCTTGTATTGTCCTTTCATTTGGGACAAATTCTTCTGTTTTCTCATTTTGTCTAAATTTCTGTACATGCTTCTTTGTTCAGAAAGTCAGCTACTTCTCCTATTCTTGAGGGTAATGGACTTATGCAGAAGAGGTCCTATAGTGCCCTGCAGTGTTGTGACCCCTGTGTCCCAGGGCCTGACACTTCAGGGAGTTCTCCAATGTGTGCTGTATGCACACTGCTGCTGTGTCTTGACTGCTTTATCCTTCAGGTCAGCATCTGTAGAGGCCCTCTTTGCCTGTTGTGGTCAGTACTTGGTCTTTGGCCTGATCATGGTGAGTTTTAACTAGGTGTCTATGAAATGAGACCTCTTATCACCATTCCTGGAATCAAGGGTCCCCAAAATTCCAGGTTGGGAGATGTGGTGGGGGCAGGGGTTTGGGTTGGTCTCCTGGGGGAGGAGGCTGGCTGCTCAGGCACTGAGGCAAGTATGACTGGAAGTGTGTTTCCACTGGAGCACAGGGAAGTGGGACTTGGTGCAAGCCAGTTAGGTAGTGAACACTGGCCCTGTGCTGGTTCCCACAGGTGGCTCTGTGTTTATGCTGAAGGGTGGAGCAGGGAATGGAAACTGCCGGTTCCTTTGTTCCCTAAGGGGTCTCTGGGGAAACTGCCTTTCTGCAATAAACTCTTCACTGTGTGCTCTGGGTGCTCTCAGATTGCTCTTTCCAGCTATATGTTCTCAGGCTTTTTGATTGCCTTTTCTCCAAGTCCCAATGTCCTTTGAACTGTCCTAGAGCCAAGCACACTGACTTTTAAAATCCCAGTCTTTAAGCCCCACTGGTTATAATAATTATGAAATTGGGGCTCTCTTATTTTCCAAGACAATTGCCACAGTGATTCATTTTCCCATGTGCTCCCTGGTGTGCTAATCTTTCTTTATGACCATAGCTCTCTCCCCACCTTAGTGGCCACAATCCATTCCTCTCAAACTGTGTCTCTTTACATCTTAGTTCTTCAATGTGGTCTCTCCATGACCTTTAGTTGTCGAATTTGTTCTGCCAGTCTTCAGGTCAATTTCTGGGGAACTTAGGGTGATCTGATGGTTATCTCAGTGTATTCATGGGATGAGGCAAGCCCGGGTTCCTCCTACTCCACTGCCATCTTCTTCCCTACACTGCTGGTGTCACTCTATTATTATAGGTTTCTTCTATAAGAAGAAGTGTTTCATTTATATAAAGAAAAGAAGTGTTTCATATATATAAAGAGTGTTTCATTTACTCTTTTCTTGACTAATACCTAACAGTAGACATTTATTTTGTTGTATATGCATCAAGAAATTTGTATTTGTATATCCATTCATACATACTTGGAAAAAATCAAGATAAGCACATGCATTGGCAGAAATAAGAAGTTGATATAAACATTTTGCTATAGTTAATAAAAATGTGGGTTAGAAAACCATAAATATACTGGGATCTCAGACCATGTACTTACTGAGAGGAATGCATTCAGGAGGAGGGAACCAGTCATTCTCTGTACATGTCATTATAGTCTGCTCATTTTGAAGACTGTAACCAGAATTGCATTGAACTCTCACAGATTCACCTTGGGAATATTTTTGTCCAAACCTTGTATCACTTCCATTTTTCAAATAATTGAAAATACACTGTCCTAAAAATCATAAAAATGATGAGCAAAAAATTTTAAAAACCCACAAATTCATTGAAAATGGTAAGTTAAAACTATTTGTACCATATTTAAACTATAATGCACGAGTATCCAAAAATAACATGCAACTCAAGAAAAACTAAAGCTACTACCACATGCGGAAAAAGAAAAAGAAACATTCAATATTATCTTCTGTTTTTATAATTAAAATATGTATGAATGATATGGGTGTTTTTGAAAAGATTTTGTCTTTATCTGTAATGTGATTGTTATGAAGAATTCTTCATAAAAGGGAAAATTTATATGGGTCTTTTTGTTCCTAAAACTCATCAAAACTTCTTTTTGTCATACAAGGCTTAATAATACTCACTTATGTGTTTTTCCCCCTCTACTATTTGAAATATTCACAGATATACAATTAGAAAAGGGTTTACTTACTGAGGCATGGTACTACTGGTTCCCATCCTTTGGGTGTACAAGTAATGTATCCCCAGTTATGTAGTGAAGGAGTCACAAAATTGGTATCACAGTAATAGTAAAAATGTCCTCCTATACTTGCTGGAAAGTATGATCTATATCTATCTTCATTGTATAACTGTCCATGTTTTATTTCTGGAAAATCACAGGGCTTCACTTGCAATACAAACAAAAGAAACAAAAACAGTATAAATAATGTTTTACCTTAATAAAAAAATCAAATTAGAAATGAATTGTTTCATTGGTGAATTATATCCTATTATTAGCATAATTTTGCTCATGCAACAGTGTTTCTAGGACAAGAAAAGTTGCAAATTCAGATGACAGGGATATGTGATGAAGTTATTACTAATGAAGTTAAAATTATATCTTGTGGGTGATATGATATATAAACTTGAGACTCTTGAGGAATAAGACATACAGACAGACCTATTTAATGAATTCTCCTTGAGTATGTATATCCTAGCCCCGGTTGATTAAATGAGCATCTTTGTTGAGAGATGAAAGTGATTTTATTGCTCTGACCATCTTTTCTGTTCTCAACAGAAATCAGAGCTCTGCCTTTCTTCTCAAACCAACTCAATGTAGGAAGATACTGGGGTTTTTTTGTAGATTACTTTTCATTAACTTATTTTTCTATTTATTATAAATAGTGTAAGAAATACAGAGAAACACAAAAATTTTCCATTTGCCACTTTATACAGAAAAATAATGCCTGAAACCAGTCATTGAGGCAAGTTTTCCTCTTTTTATTTAATCAGAGAAATGAGCTAAGAATATTTCTTAATATCTAAGTAGTTAATTAAGATTATGGAAAATATTTGATTGTTATTACTAATCTTAATTGGTGAATAAGATATTTTAAAATATGTCATGCAAATGTAATAATATATATGACATATACCATACATATGCAGTATTTTTAAATGTCATACAGAGCATGTCATATTATATGTGGTATATGTGACACATATATTACATATATATCATGTATATCACATATAATGTGACACATATGTCACAGTATGTATATATCATGTGTGTGAGGTATTTGAAATATCATAGTTACATAATGTCATATATACCATATGTAAGAGATGCTTTCAAATATGTCATATGTCATAGTATGTATATTTTAGGATAAAAGTGAATGCCATGATAGTTTGATTCCTTTTAAACACTAAAATGTCCTATTTTTGTTGAGGCATGATATAATTGTATTTTATTGAGTCATTCTTATTTATTGAATATTTCTGACATATATGTTAAAGTGTTCTGTTGTTGATAACACATTTGCATATAATATTTTCTAGAAAAATTTTTCCTTGTCATTGAATGATTTAAAGATAATCTAATACTTTTAATATCAGGGTAATATTAGTTTTTTTTTCAAAATGATTTGATTGCAAGGAATCTTGAGCAACATGCCCAAAATTTCCAACACACACACACACACACACACACACAAGTATTCATTACCATCTTCATATACTTAAGTTTGCTGATCCATTTTCTCCTTTGTTTGATTAGAGAAATTTTCCATAGTTTCTTCAGACTTGTTATTTGGATTATACATTTTGAATCCTTGCATAGACTAATGTTTTTGTTTAATAAAGATTTTTAAAAAGATTTTATTATTTATTTGAGAAAGAGAATGAGAGTGTGAGCATAAGGGGGGCGGATAGAGAGAGAGAAAAGCAGACTCCCTGCTGAGCAGGAACCAGGGTCATAACCTGAGCCAACGGCAGAGGTTAATCAACTGAGTCATCCAGGTGGCCCTTCAATAAGGAAATAAAAATGATACCTTCTCTAGGTATAGATCCTTGGCCTACAGTCCATAGTTCTCATTGATAGATTTTCCCCCCATGCTTTTTAAGCTTCCTATGCTGAGATTAAGATGCTCATTTACTCTTAATTCCTTTTAAGTAAACTTCTAGGGTTTGTTTTCCCTACTAATTTTGGAAGATTTAGATTAGTTTCTCTCTACCCTTGAATGAATTTCATCGTGATATATTAAGATGTGTGTCATTTAATAATTCTACCTTAGACAAGCTTCATTCTTTGGATTTGCAAGAACTGAGTCTTAAAGAATTCAATTAAATTTGCTATGAAATTATAAAGGAGAGATTTGAATCCTGGTGGTCTGATTTCAGAACAACTATGGTTATCTACCTATTACAGTGTTTCAAAGGATATCAATTAGAAAAACAGCCTGATGAGATTTCTTCTCAAAAGGTATACAAAGGGGATAAAATTAGAAGTATTATTATTATGACAGGCTTGAACCCCTTTATTATCTTCCTCTTTCATTTGAGCACACTTAAATTTGTTTTTATATTCTAACAAGATCAACTCTGAAGCAAATATAATATTTCACATATAGTCTGATCAGCACTGAGATTGGCAAGACTTAGAACAGCCTCATTCTACCTTGGACTTCTATCAGTGCAGGTTGTGATCTCATAGTACTGGTGGTTCTGTCATAGTTTTGACTCACTAATCTCAAAACTGATTAAAATATTCACTATTTTTTTAAGTAAGCTCCACACCCAGCATGGGGCCCAGTGCAGGATTTGAATTCATGAGGCTGAGATCAAGTCCTGAGCTGAAATAATGAGTCATAATGCATATCCAACTAAGGCCCCCTAGACATGCCAAATATTCACTAATTTTAAAACATTTCTAATCTGTCTGTACTTGTACAGCTGATTCCTCTAACCTAAGTCCAGGATTTTGTAGTTAGCGCTACTAAATGTCATGTTATTAGATTCAACCTAGCACATAAGATTCTTTTTGAAGAATGAATATGTGCTAAAGCAGAGTCACTATCATTTTTCCAAGTAACTCCACTTGTGACTCTGTACTGTTTCCTCTAAACCAATTAGATAAATGATAACAGAAATGAGTAACTACATATGTCTAAGAACATCTGGAACCCCAGTTTTAAGATTGGCACTTACTGAGAGACAAGCCCCCAAAACATCAATCTTTGGAAGCCAGCTTCTGATTTGGCATACAGCTAGGGTCCTACTTAGGTGTTCTCTGGGGATCGAGGTAGTGGGGAACAATCTTTATAAATGAGGCCTGAGAAACAGGTTCCAATTAAACTAAGAGCCAACCGTAATCCTCTCCAGAGATTGTAAGAGATCACATCTCTCTCTTTGCTACACTCCAGAGTGCTGGTATCTCCCAGCAAGGAACTCATACACACATTTGCACCTGGTGCTCTGGTTTTTGTGACTGCTGCCCAGGAATTGGCTCTTGATTGCCTATCCATGGTGGTCTGTAGGGTTCGTCTTCATGAATTCAAAAAGATGGTGGCAGAGAAAGAAACAGCTCTTAACTGGCTCCATTGCTCAGTTAAGGAGGAACAGACAGAAATGCCTATCTCCTAGTCTTCCCCTGAAAGAGGTATATTTGCATATTTTAAGCAATGCTTCCTGAGAACCTGGCTTCTTACCAGCTTGAATGTAGGTGCCGACTGAGCTCTTCCCCTTTGGGGCACTGGTCAGTTTGTGGCACACTCTGCAATACTGAGAGCCACTAAAAATAAAGTAGGGTGTTTGGACAATCACAAAGCTTGAGAGAGAACCAAATGCCAGGGCAGGGCTAAACAATAATGGTCATCTTTTAAGTGAGGCTATTCCTTCAAGACTAGGAGAGGTGGCTGTTTTATCTAATGCATAGAAACCAACACATAGAGTCAAGGAAAATGAAGAAACAGAGGAATATGTTCAAAATGAAGCAACAAGATAACACCTCAGAGAAAGCCTTCAACAAAGTGAAAATAAGTGATTTACCTGACAAAGAGTTCAAAGTAATGGTTATAAAGATGCTCACTAAGCATGGATGAATGGAAGAAGAATGGATAAACAGTGAGAATTTCAACAAAGAGTTAGAAAATATAAGACAGTACCAAAAAGAAGTCACAGAGCTGATGAATACAATAATTGTACTGAAAAATATAGTAAAAAGTTTCAGTACGAGACTAGAGGAAGTAGAAGAAAGTATTAATATATTTAAAGACAGGATAGTGGAACTCACCACCATACAAAAGATTAAAGATGGGCACTGATGGGACAACATTAGCAGACCAACACTCACAGTATAAGAGCCCCAGAAGAAGAGAGAAAGGGACAGAAAATGTATTTGAAGAAATAGGGACTGAACATTTCCCTAACCTTGGGAGGGAAATAGGCATACAGATCCAAGAAACCTACAAAGTTGCAAATAAGATGAACTCAAAGAAACCCACACCAATACACATTATAGTTAAACTGTCAAAATTAAAGAGAGGGAGAGAATCTCCAAGGTGGTAAGAAAAAAACAACTTGCTATGTAGAGAGATTAAAATGTTTATAAGACAAGCAAAAGCTAAAACAGTTAATCACCACTAGACCAGCATTACTAGAACTGTTAAAGGGAATTCTTTAAGCTGCGGTGAAAGGTTACTAATTATTAACAGGAAAACATATAAATGTATAAATCTCATTGGTAAAGGCAAATGTATGGTAAAATTCAGAATAATCTAATATTGTAAGGGTTAATCACTTATAAAGTTAGAAGAAGTTTAAAGAGACAAAAGAAGTAAAAACAAGTATAACTATGATAATTTATTAAAGGATACACAAAACATGTAAATTGTGACATCAAAAATATAAACATGGGAGAGTAAAACGCTAGAGCTTTAGAATACAATCAAAGTTAAGTTCTGTTCAAGTTAAAGTAGACTGCTATAAATATAAGTTGTTTATGTAAGACTTGTGGTAACCACAAAGAGAAAACCTTTGGTAGATGTACAGAAGTTAAAGACAAAGGAATCTAAGCATACTGCTACAGAAATGAAATCATGAAGTAATAAAGCAAGAGAAGAAGAAGAAAGAGCCAGAGGAAATACAAAACAGTGGGAAAGTAAGTAACAAAATGGCAATAAGTACACACCTATCAATAATTACTTTAAATGGGGACTCCTGGGTGGCTCAGTTGGTTAAGTGGCTCCCTTCGGCTCAGGTCATGATCCCAGCATCCTGGGATCGAGTCCCACATTGGGCTCCTTTCTCGGCAGGGAGACTTATTCTCCCTCTGCCTCTGCCTACCACTCTGTCTGCCTGAGCTCTCTCTCTTTTTCTCTTCTCTCTAACAAGTAAATAAATAAAATCTTTAAAAAATAATTACTTTAAATGTAAATATACTAAATACTCTAATCAAAAGACATAGCATGGGTGGAGGACTCATCCATATGCTGCCTACAAGAGGTTCAGTTCAGATGTAAGGACACATAAACTGAAAGCGAGGGGATAGAAAAAGATATTCTACGCAAATGAAAGCCAAACAAACAATCAAACAAACAAGCAAACAAAAGTAGTGTACTTAGTCTTATATCAGACAAAATAAACTTTAAAACAAAGACTGTATTTAAAGACAAAGATGGGCATTATATGAAGGAGTTCATCTTACAGTAGGATATAATACTTATAAGTTTTAAGCAACCAACATAGAAGCACCTAAAATGTAAAGCCAATATGAACAGAAATAAAGGGAAAAATGGAAAGCAATACAATAATTAATACTCCCACTTTTCATCAATGGATCATTCAGACAGAAAATGAATAAGGAGACATTGACATAAAGTGACATGGTAGAACAGATGGACTTAACAGACATACACAGAATATCCATCTAAAACGATCAGAATACATACTTTTATCAAGTACACATGGAACATTCTTCAGGATAGACATATGTTATACCACAGAATAATTCTTAATAATATTAAGAAGATTGAATATCTTTTCTGACTGCAGTGGTATGAAACAAATAAATCAATTTTAAGAAGAAAACTGGGAAATCCACAAATACATGAAGGCTTAACAATATGTCACTGAACAATGGATGGGTCAAATTTTAAAAAGAGGATCAAAAATACCTAGAGACAAATGAAAATGTAATGTAAATACAACATAGCAAAATTTATGGCATAAGCAAAAGCAGTATTAAGAGGGAAGCTCATAGAACTTGCTTACATCAAGAAGAAAGAAATCTCAAATGAACCAAATTTATACCTCAAGGAGCTAGAAAATGAACAAACAATGCCTAAAGTAAATAGAAGGTAGGAAATGAAAGAGAATGTAAATAAGTAAAATAAGGACTTAAAATATAGAAAATAACGATAGAAATATAAATAAAAATGATCAATAAAACTAAAAGCAGAATTTTGAAAAGATAAACAAAACTGACAAACCTTTAACTAGACTCACCAACAAAAAAGATTTACATACACACACAAACACACACACACATATAATCAGAAATGAAAGAGAAAACATACAACTGATATCAGAGAAATATAAACTCCCATAAGAGCTATGAACTATGAACAATTATACACCAATAAACTGAGCAACATAGAAGAGATGGAAAATTTCTAGAACAATGCAAGCTATGAAGCCTGAATCATGAAGAAATAGAAAATCTGAAAGACTAATTACTAGTAAGGAGATTAATCAGTAGTAAAAATCTTCCCAACAACCCAAAGTCCAAGACCAGATGGCTTCACTGGCAAATTCTTTTTTTTTTTTTACTGTATGATTTCATTTTTATTTTTTTATTTTTATTTTTTTTGTATTTTTTAATTTTTATTTAAACATATAATGTAACCCCACCACCCTCTCCCAACACCCCTCTCCCCCCACCCCCCTCAGTTTGTTTTATGACATTAAGAGTCTCTTTTGGTTTGTCTCTCTCCCAATCCCATCTTGTTTCACTGGCAAAATCTAACAACATTTAAAAAGGATTAATGTCAATCATTTTCTAATTCTTCAAAAATATAGATAAGGAGGGAACATTTCCAAAGTCATTTATGAGGCCAGCATTACCCTGACCCCCAAAACCAGAGAAAGACACCAGAAGAAAAGAAAATTACAGGCTAATACCTGAAACACATAGGTGTAAATATCCTCAACAAAATATTAGCAAACTGAATTCAACAATACATTAAATGGATAATACATTTTGATCAAATAGGATTCATTCCAGGGATGCAAGGATGGTTCAACATCCACAAATCAATGAACGAATTTGTATGAACAAAATGAAGGATAAAAATCTTATAACCATCTCAATAGGTGCACAAAAAGCATTTGATAAAATTCAACAACTTTTATGATGAAACTCTTAACAAAGTGGTTGTAGAGGGAACATACCTCTCAATGTATAAAACCTATATATAACTGGCTCACAGCAACCTTATATTCAGTAGTGAAAAACTTTTCCTCTAAAATCAGGGACAAGATAGGAATGCTTACTCTCACTTTTCTTGAACATAGTATTAGAAGTCTTAGCTAGAGTAGTTGGACAAGAAAAATCAATAAAAGGCATCTATGCAGAAAGGAAGAAGTAGAACTTTCACTATTTTCAGATGATGTGATATATACATGGAAAACCCTAAAAACACCACCAAAACTTGTTTGAATTAATAAATGAACTCAGTGAAGTTGCAGGATACAAAATCAATGTACAAAAATCTGATGTGTTTCTATACACTAATAATAAACTATCAGAAAGAGAAATTAATAAAACAACGTCATTTACAATGGCATCAAAAGGATAAAATATCTAGGAATAAATGTATCCAAGGAGGTGAAATCTTTGTACCCTGAAAAATAGAAGACACTGATGAAATAAATCAAAGACACAAACAAATGACAGATAGTCCATGTTCATGGTTTGGAAGGGTTAATATTGTTAAAATGTCCATACCACCCAAAGCAATCTATAGGTTCAGTGCAATTCCTATCAAAATTGCAATGGCATTTTTTACAGAGATAGAACAGACAACCCTAAGATCTGTTTGGAACCACAAAAGAATCCAGATAGTCAAGAAAATCTTGAGAAAGAACAAATTTGGGGGCATCATACTTCTTGGTTTCAAAATATATTACAAAGTTACCAAGTATAGTATTGGCATAATAGCAGACACATAGCTCAATTCAACAGAATAGAGAGCCTAGAAATAAACTCATGCAGATAAGGTCAGATAGGATATGACAAAGAAGTCAAGAATATACAGTGGGGAGAGGACAGTCTCTTCAATGAATGGTGTTGAGAATACTGGACAGGCACATGCAGAATGAATCTAGACCACCATCTGCACAGTGGTCAAAATTAACACAGAATGGATTAAAGACCTGAATGTAAGATCTGAAGCCATACAACTCCTAGATGAAAAGATAGGGGACAAGCTCTTTGACATTGGTCTTGGCAATTATATTTTAGATTTGACACCAAAAGCAAAGGCAACACGGACAAAACTAAACAAGTGAGACTGCATTCAACTAAAAACTTCTGCATAGTGAAGGAAACTATCAACAAACTGAGAAGGCAACCTACTAAATAGAAGAAAATATTTGCAAATCATTTATCTGATAAGGGGTAAATACCCAACATATATTTTAAAAACTCATACAGGTTGACTGTTTCCTTTGCTGTGCAGAAGCTTTTGATCTTGATGAAGTCCCAAAAATTCATTTTCACTTTTGTTTCCTTTGCCTTTGGAGACATATCTTGAAGGAAGTTTCTGTGGCTGATGTCGAAGAGGTTACTGCCTATGTTCTCCTCTAGGATTCTGATGGATTCTTGCCTCACATTGAGGTCTTTTATCCATTTCGAGTTTATCTTTGTGTATGTTGTAAGAGAATGGTTGATCAAAAGCTTCTGCACAGCAAAGGAAACAGTCAAAAAAAACAAAGAGCCAACTCACGGAATAGGAGAAGATATTCGCAAATGACAACAAAGACAAAGGGCTGATATCCAGGATCTATAAAGAACTCCTCAAACTCAACACACATAAAACAGATAATCATGTCAAAAAATAAGCAGAAGACATGGACAGACACTTCTCTGAGGAAGACATGCAAATGACTAACAGACACAAGAAAAAATATTCATCAACACTAGCCATCAGGGAGATTAAAATCGAAACCACATTGAGGTACTCCTTACACCAGTTAGGATGGCCAAAATTAACAAGACAGTAAATAACATGTGTTGGAGAGAATGTGGAGAAAGGGGAACCCTCTTACACTGTTGGTGGGAATGTAAGTTAGGTGCAGCCACTTTGGAAAACAGTGTGGAGATTCCTTAAGAAATTAAAAATAGAGCTTCCCTATGACCCTGCAATTGCACTACTGAGTATTTACCCAGAAGATACTGATGTAGTGAAAAGAAGGGCCATCTGTACTCCAATGTTCATAGCAGCAACGGCCACAGTCACTAAACTGTGGAAAGAATCAAGATGCCCTTCAATGGATGAATGGATAAGGAAGATGTGGTCCATATACACTATGGAGTATTATGCCTCCATCAGAAAGGATGAATACCCAACTTTTGTATCAACATGGATGGGACTGCAAGAGATTATGTTGAGTGAAATAAGTCAAGCAGAGAGAGTCAATTATCATATGGTTTTGCTTATTTGTGGAGCATAAGGAATAACATGGAGGACATGGAGAGATGGAGAGGAGAAGGGAGTTGGGGGAAATCAGAGGGGGAGACAAACCATAAGAGACTGTGGACTCTGAAAAACAATTTGAGGGTTTTGGAGGGGTGAGAGGTGGGAGGTTGGGTGAGCCTGGTGGTTGGTATTATGGAGGGCACATATTGCATGGAGCACTGGGTGTGGTGCATAAACAATGTATTCTGGAACACTGAAAAGAAATAAAAAAAATTTTAAAAACTCATATGAGTCAATAACAACAACAAGAACAACAACAAAGCTCAAATCTGAATAAAACATGGGCAGAGGGTCTGGATAGACATTATTCTAAAGAAGAAGTATAGATGGCCAACAGGCATATGAAAAGATGCTCAACTTCATTTATCATAAGAGAAATGCAAATCCAAATCACAATAAGATATTCCTTCACACTTGTTAAAATGGCTGTCATCAAAAAGAAAAACATAACAAGTGTTGAGGCTGAGAAGGAGGGGCAAGATGGAAGAGAAGTAGGAGACCTTGTTTCAACTGGTACCCTGAAATGAGCTAAATATCTATCAGAACACTCTGAACACCCATGATATCAGCATGCACTTCTGGATCTCTATAGGGCAGGAGATTATCTGTGGAGAGGTAAAGCAGAGTGGGGACGCACAGACAGATATCAGAGGATAAATGGAAGGGAGAAGGAGCCACCAGAAATGATCCATTGGGAAAGTAAAACTCTAATATGAAAGTGCCCTGTGTTTGGGGACCAGCATTAACTTGGAGTCTGGTTTAAATCCTTCAAAAACAGCAAAAGATCTTTAGGGCCATCTGGTGGAATTAGGTGGCCACGGGCACAGCCCCAAGCGCACAGTCCCATGACAGTCACAGCTGGTGCCCACCCTGAGAGAGCCTGGTGGGGACTCCAGTCTGTGGTTCCTGAGTCCTCAGCTTTCTACTGCTTGTACCCCACTCACGCCTGAGAGCGCCCAGGTGCAGCCTCCTGCCAGAATAACTGGACCTTCAGCCTTCCACAACCTGCACTGTCACCAGTTGTAAAGTCACCCGGTGTGGGCCTGGACTCCAGACAGCAGTCCTGGCAATGGTAGCCACTGGAATCGGGCTCCCCAGACAAATATCACTTGCAGTTTCAGGGAAATGGGGGTGCAGAGACAAGTGGTGGCCCTGGGCGACCACTGGGATGGTGGCTGGGGTTGTGTACCACCTATGGGAGGTTGCAGTGTTAAGTGGAGTTTGCAGAGGGGGAGTCTGTGTTCTGGACCACCCAGAGGGGAGCAGAGTGAGGCTTCTCTCTGAAGTGGAGGTCTGGGTGTGGAAAGTTTACTTTCCACTAACCCTCAGAAAAGCCGCCAAAAGCAGCCAAAGAACAAAACCTTACAGAAAATGAAAGCCCGAAAAACTGGTTTCCACAGAGTCCAGCCCCTTGATAGGAGGGAGGGCAACTCAGCCCAAGCAAGACTGACTGAAAAACAACACCGGAGTCCCCTCTGCCAGAAGACAAGCCAAAAGAACAAGAGGACAATAACCACAGGGTCCCCATAAAACTGTAAAACCCCAACACCAGGGGAAAACAATATATTAAGCCCCTGGTACTGCCCCCAAACATGTATATTTCATAGATACGACTTTTTTGTTATGTTTTGTTTTTAAATTCCTTCTCATGATTCTTCTTTTATTTTTTTAACCTATTTACCGCTATAACTAGATCTTTAATACAATATATTACATACCAACATTTTAATTTGAACTTTTTTCATACATATCCCGGTGTTTCCTTTTCTTTTTATTTTCTGTTTTGTTCTATTAATATATATATAGATATAAGCTTCAACATAATCCTTTTTCCCTATTCAATACCACCAATATATATAAACCAGTTTTAATTTCCCTGTATCTCTGGAAAGTCACGTCCTTTTACAAAGATAACAAGATACACTCAGGAAGAACTGAAATAACATTCCCTGCCCACATTGAGGATTTATAACCATCTTCCCATCTTATTCTTCTGTCAGTGTTTCTGTGTATTTGTTTTTATTTTTGTACTACTTAAATCTTATTCTTGGGGTTCATTTTGGCTGGGTTTTTCTTTTTTTCATGTCTTTTACTTTTGTCAGTCTTTTTGTTCATTTTTGTTTATGTAACTTATAAATCTTACTTTTGGGGCTCATTTTGGCTGGGTTTTTTCTTTCTTTTTTTTCTTTCTCTTTCTCTCTCTCTCTTCTTTTAATTTCTTTTTAGTAGTGACTTCTGATTGTTCCAAAACTTTCCAGAGTGCACCTTGACTGGATTGTGGTTGACATGGTCAGCTATACATCCCCTCAATCACCTCTCACCAAAATGACCTCCCAAAATGTTGGGAGGGACACCCAACAGAGGAAAAATTCAGAGACTATGATCTCTGCCACAGAACTTTTGGATATGGATATAAACAATATGTCTGAAAGGGAATTCAGGGCAACAATTATCCAGGCAATGGCTAGGTTGGAGAAGACTATTAGTAGCAACATAGAATCTCTAAGGGCAAAAGTAAGGGCTGATCTGGCAGTACTAAAAAATGCTATCAATGAGATCAATCTAATCTAAATACGCTAACAGTTAGGGTAACCAAGGCAGAAGATTGAATTAGATAAGAAGGATCAGGAGGAGGCCTGGAACAAATAGCTTAGAAGCCATGAAAACAGAATAGCGAAATAAATGACCCTATGGAACATTCCAATGTCAGAATTATTAGGATCCCTGAGGGGGTGGAGAAAAAGAGAAGACTAGAAGATATAGTTGAACAAATCCTGGATGAATATTTCCCTAATCTGGGGAATGGAACAAGCGTTCATGTCCTAGAGGACACCCCCCAAGACCAACGAGTTCTAGAAAGACTTCCAGACACTTAATTGTGAAACTCACAAATCATAATTTCAGACAGGAGTTCTTAAAGGCAGCTAGGGGGAAGAGACCCCTTACGTACAGAGGAAGTACCATCAGAATAATATCAGACCTGTCCACAGAAACTTGGCAAGCAGAAAGGGCTAGCAAGACATATTCAGGGGACCAAATGAGAAAAACATGCAGCCAAGAATACTTTATTCAGCAAGGCTGACATTCAAAATAGATGGAGAGATAAAGAGCTTCCAAGACCAGGATGGTTTAAAAGATTAAGTGACCACCTAGCCGGCACTATAAGAAATATTAAAGGGGGGGTTCTATAAAAGAAGAAAGAACACAAGAGTGACATAGAACAGAAATTTATAGAGACAATCTATAGAAACAAGGACTTCACAGGGAACATGATATCAAGAAAAACTTATCTTTCAATAATCACTCAATGTGAATGGCATAAATGTTTCCATAAAATGCCACAGGGTTGCAGACTGGATAAAATGACAGGACTCATCCATATGCTGTCTACAAGAGACACATTTGGAACCCAAAGATGCATCCAGACTAAAGTGAAGGGATTCAGGACCAACTTTCATGCCAATGGGCCTCAAAAGAAAGCTGGGGTAGTGAATCTCATATCAGATAAATTAGCTTTGAATGACACATTGGATCAGATAGACCTCATGGATAAATACAGAAGATTACACCCTAAAACAACAGAACACTCATTCTTGAGGGCACGTGGAACTTTCTCCAAAATAGACCACATACTGAATCACAAATCAGGGCTCAAATGATACCAAAAGATTGAGATTATTTCCTGCATATTCTCAGACCACAATGCTTTGAAACTGGAACTCAGTTACAAGAAAAGTTTGGAAGGAATTCAAACACTTGGAAGCTAAAGACCATCTTGCTCAAGAATGTCTGGATCAACCAGGAAATCAATGAAGAACTTAAACAATTCATGGAAATCAATGAGAATGAAAACTCAGTGGTCAAAAACCTATGGAATATGGCAAAGGCGGTCCTAACGGGGAAATACATAGTCATCCAAGCCTCACTCAAAAAAAAAAAAAGTAAAATCCCGAATACACTTCTTTCTTTACACCTTAAAGAACTGAAAAATCAACAACAAATTAAGCCAACCCCATGGATCAGAAGAGAAATAATTAAGATTAGAGCAGAAATCAATGAGTTAGAAACTAGAGATACAGTAAAACACACCAATGAAACTAGAACTTGTTTCTTTGAAAGAATTAACAAGATTGATAAACCACAGGCCAAACTAATCCAAAACAAAAGGAAAGGGACCCAAATTAATAAGATTATGAATGAAAGGGGAGAGATCATGACTAACACCAAGGAAACAGAAACAATCATCAGAAATGATTATCAACAGTTATATGCCAATAAGTTAAGCAACCTAGAAGAAATGGATGCATTCCTGGAAAGCTATAAACTTCCAAGACTGAAACAAGAAGAAATTGAAAACCTAAATAGACCAATATCTAGTAATGAGATTGAAGCAGTGTTTAAAAACCTACCACAAAACAAGAGCCCAGGACCAGATGGATTCCCTGGGGAATTCTACCAAACATTCAAAGAAGAAATAATACCTATTCTCTTGAAGCTGTTTCAAACAATAGAAACAGAAGGAAAACTTCCAGACTCTTTTTATAAAGCCAGCATTACCATGATCCCCAAATCAGGCAAAGACCCCATCAAAAAGGAGAATTTCAGATCAATATCCCCGAATAATATGGATGCCAAGATTCTCAACAAGATCCTAGCAAATAGGATCCAACAGTACATTAAAAAGATTATCCACGATGACCAGGTGGGATTTACTTCTGGGATGCAAGTGTGGTTCAACATTTGCAAATCAATTAATGTGATAGAACAAATGAATAAGAGAAGGGAGAGGAACCACATGGTCCTCTCAATTGATGCAGAAAAAGCATTTGACAAAATACAACATGTGTCCCTGATTAAAACTCTTCAAAGTATAGTGATAGAGGGAACATTCCTCAACTTCATAAAATCTATCTATGAAAAACCCACAGCGAATATCATTCTCAATGGGGAAAACTGACAGCCTTCCCTTTGAGATCAGGAACAAGGATGCCCACTCTCACCACTGTTGTTCAACATACTACTTGAAGTCCTAGCAACAACAATCAGACAACAAAAAGAAAAAAAAGGTATTCAAATTTGCAATAAAGAAGTCAAACTCTCTCTTTTCACAGATTACATGATACTTTATATGGAAAACCAAAAAAAGACTCCACACCTAAACTACTAGAACTCATTCAGCAATTCAGTAATGTGGCAGGATACAAAAATCAATGCACAGAAATCAGTTGCTTTCTTATACACTAGCAATGAAAATATAGAAAGGAAAATTAGAGAATTGATTCAATTTATTATAGCACCAAGAACCATAAGATACTTGGGAATAAACCTAACCAAAGAGGTAAAAGATATGTACTCAAGGAACTACAGAACACTCATGAAAGAAGTTGAAGAAGACACAAAAAGATGGAAAAGCATTCCATGCTCATGGCTCAGAAGAATAAACATTGGTAAAATGTCTATACTGCCTAGAGAAATCTATACTTTCAATGCTACCCTGATCAAAATTCCACTGGCATTTTTTAAAGTGTTGGAACAAGCAATCCTAAAATCTGTATGGAACCAGAAGAGACCCCTAATTGCTAAAGAAATGTTAAAAAAGGAAAACAAAGCTGGAGGCATCATGTTGCCTGATTTCAAGCATGACTACAAGGCTGCGGTCATTGAGACAGCATGATACTGGCACAAAAACAGACACATAGACCAGTAGAACAGAGTAGAGAGTCCAGATATGGACCCGCAACTCTATGGTCAAATAATCTTCAACAAATCAGGAAAAAATGTCCAGTGGAAAAAAGACAGTCTCTTCAATAAATGGTGCTGGGAAAATTGGACAGCTATGTATAGAAGAATGAAAAGGCACAATCTTCCAGGAATAAAATAATTAAGTTATAGGGATGTAGTGTACAGCATGGTGACTCTAGTTATTAATACTGCATTGTATATTTGAAGGTTGTTACGAGAGTAGATCTTAAAAGTTTTTTCACAAAGAAAAAAACTGTAACTATGTGTGGTGATCCATTTAACTAAAATTGTGTTTGTGATTATGCCACAGTATATACAAGTATTAAATCATGTTGCACACTTAAAACTAAGATAAGGTTATATGTTAAGTACATTTAATCAATCAGTCAATCAATATTTTCATTATAATTGTTTGACACATTAAAGTCTGTTTCATAGTGATGATGAGATCTTCCTTAAGGGTTTTTGATTTGTAATTTCATTTGGGACTTATGCCTAGAATTAATATTCAGACCATTGACCTATTCTTTGTATTATGGCATTTTTTATTCATGTAGCATCCAGTTTAAGTAGGTTATACCTTTACAACCAACTGCAATAAGTAAAGAAAAGGGCAGAGGAAACATCTCCAGAAATAAAATACAGTACCTTGTTGAGTGGCATTTTATTACACGGGATGGCATTAGAAAATTCCACAGTGTCTTTTCCTCCCTCCGAAATGTTGAGCCTAATTCTCTTCCCCTTGAGTATGCCGGACTTAGACACTTACTTCTAAAGACTAGATATGGCAAAAGGGACAATGTGTGACTAGTTCATAAATGGTATGAGGGTTCCATCTCTCAGATCATGAGTTCTGGAGAAAGTTAGCTGCTGTTCAAGTAGCCTATAGAGATGACCATGTGGTGATGTAAATTTTCCTGCCAAAAACCTGATGAGTGAGCCATCTTGAAGGCAGATCCTCTAGCCCAGCCAAGCCATCAGGTGGCTGTAGCTTAGGTGAACATTCTGACTACAACACAAGAAGTGTCTGGCTCAGAAGTAGCTAGCTAAAGCACTCCCAAATTCCTGACCCATAGAAATTCTGAGGTGATAAAACTTTGTTGTTTGAAGACAATATATCTTTTTTTTTTAAAAGGGTTTATTTATTTATTTGTTAGAGAAAGAGAGCGCGCGAGCACAGGCAGACAGAGAGGCAGCCAGAGGCAGAGGGAGAAGCAGGCTCTCTGCTGAGCAAGGATCTCAACGTGGGACTCGATCCCAGGACGCTGGAATCATGACCTGAGCCAAAGGCAGCCGCTTAACCAACTGAGCCACCCAGGCATCCCAAAGACAATGTATCTTGAGGGGAATTTGTTACACCAAAATAAATAACTAATACATTGGGTGTTAGATGACACTAGTCTTACCAAATGTTTTGTCTCTCACAGGTGATGTTAAATGGCCAAATGTTTTAGTTCAGATAATAAAATTACATTAGAGAAATTTATGTTTATACATATGCATATTTAACATTAAATACCAAAAAGTAAAGAATTTTTAATATTTAAAACCATGTTTTTGATCCTGCTTAGAATTGTCTGCTTTGAAAAGAATGTCTCTGTAGCTCTGCTTTACATACAGGGTAAGTCAAATGTTTGGATTTATTCTGTCCCCATTTTTGTTTTTATTTAAGACATAGTAATTTCAGAATTAAGAAGTAGGTTAAGATATGAATGGAACTTACAAGTACATCTTGGAGGAGGTTGCCAGCCTTTTCTAGAACATATTGTTGTATTTACAAAGGTGGCAGGGTAAAAGCCATTTATACAGTAATATGTGATTTCATCTCCATTTCTGTACTGGATGGCTTCAGGTGTGTAGTCACCATTTGGAATATAAGGAGAAGCACATACTATTTCTGAAAAAGAAATAAGGATGTGTGGATAATGTTGAAATCACCACCCAGGGGCACCTGGGTGGCTCAGTGGGTTAAGCCTCTGCCTTTGGCTCAGGTCATGATCTCAGGGTCCTGGGATCGAGCCCCACATCGGGCTCTCTGCTCAGCGGGAAGCCTGCCTCCCTCTCTCTCTCTGCATGCCTCTCTGCCTACTTGTGATCTCTCTCTGTCAAGTAAATAAATAAAATATTAAAAAAAAGAAATCACCACCCATTGAAATAATCAACTACATAAAAATAAATGAAGCTGGATAGTATTTTTTTTGTCCCTATCACAGCACAAAAGGGGATAAAAATAGTCTCTTATTCTTCACACCATATCACTCATGTCCCACCAGTTATATCTCTCATCTCATATTTCTGTGCCCTTTGGACTCTTCTCTCTCTCTTTTAAGATTTTATTTATTTGAGAGAGACAGACTAAAAGAGAGATAGGAGATAAGAGAAGGTTAAAGGGAGAAGCAGATTCCCTGCTGAGCAGGGATTCTGACTTGGGATTCGATCCTGGGACTTCAGGATCATGACCTGAGCCAAAAGAGATGATTAGCCAACTGAGCCACCTAGACTTTTGAAACCTCTTTCTCCAAAGTCATCACATACATCATGATATTTCATATGTGGCAATAAATTCATGACATATCACTTTGCCTATTCTTTCCAACTGTTATTCAACTTCTTTGGTATCTGTGGTTCTCATTGGGACTCCTTAAAAATATTCCAAGACTCTCCTTTCCATACACTTTGAAGGATTGCATATCCCTGCCCATTTGAAGTAGACATGGTCCTATGATTTGCATAGGACAATGAAATAAGTGTAAAGTAACATGTTTCCCTTCAGGGAGGAGGTTTAAAAAGCCATTCTGTGATTTTTTTTAATGTTCTCTTCTGCATAGCTGTAGTGACTAAGGAAAGCCATGGAAAGATGATGTTTCTATCCCTTGATTCTTACAGTTAATATAATAAACAGAGTCCCTTCAGACTACATTGGAAGTGAACATAAATAGGAAATAAACTTTAACTTATGTCAAAGTAAAACTGAATACAGATTTTGAGGTCTTACTTTGAAGTAGGTAACTTCATTGAAATCTGGAATAATGATTTAGTCTAATGTTCACTGAGGCTTGGAATGATGATTTATTCTAATGTTTATACAGGACAAGGGGACTGATCCAACTTAAGTGGTTTATAATTTTTATTTTGATGACTGGTTGGATAATTTAACTATCTAAATATTTAAGTGCAGCTCTGGAAGTAAAACATATGGCAGAAGTTATTGCCAGAGGACTTGTACACCCACATTTTTTGCATAGGAACCACTAATGCCATGAATACAAACAACTGGACTCCAAATGCCATCAACTGAATGTGGATCTAATGTGAGTGATCATTGCTCTGTGTTCATTAACCTCTTCATAAAATATTTTCTTAATAATGCCTGAAAGTGGAGGTCACTCAATTGTAGGAGGATATAGTTTCCAAGGAGCTACTTGTGGACTAAAAAAAAATGTTTTTTTTTTAACTTTTTTATGTACCTTGTGGGCTCCGCCAGTAGAGCATGTGGCACTTGATCTCAGGGTTGTGAGTTCAAGCCCCATGTTGGATGTAGACCTTACTTAAAATTAAAAACAAAAAAAAGTCAACCAAAAGAGATTTTCTTAAAAAAAGAATAAAAGCAACTCAAAAACTAACTCCAGTTATTGTAAAAGAGGATCATTAAACAAGGTTTGTACATGTAATTATGAATTATATGATTAAAAGTTCAGGTGGGAGTGCATCTGAGTGGCTCAGTCATTAAGCATCTGTCTTTGGCTCAGGTCATGATCTCAGGGTCCAAGGATCAAGCCCCACATCAGGCTCCCTGCTCAGTGGGGAGTCTGCCACTGCCTCTCCTGCTCCCCCTGCTTGTGTTCCCACTCTTGCTGTGTCTCTCTCTGTTAAATAATAAAGTCTTTTAAAAAAAATAAAAGCTCAGAGGGCTCTTAGGAGTTCAACTCTTCTTACCATCTCCCCACCCACTCTGGGCCACAGTGTGACAATATCTGTAAAACTCACCTTTTTAGAAAGGCACTAGACTTCTGATTTCATGTATGATAGCACTTGTTATTTGTTTCACTCACTGCTTCTACCCTCAACAGAAGTTGACTCACTCTTTTCCTTAAATATTTGCAATTATCTCAATGCAGTTGTTACCATGCTATAGCTGTATCTTCTTGCCATTCTTATCATGATATGATTTATTAAACTCAACTATCTATATTCTTTTAGGTCACCATAGTTTGAAACCATCTCTTTTAAAATGAGGTAGGCTAAATAGAACACAATATTCCAGATGTAACTTTTGGTGTGCACCAAATACAGTTGAGATGGATTCTAACTCTGTACAACATCCTTCCATTCTGAAGCCTAAAAGAATTTTAATTTTATTTTTTTTACCCCAGCATCATCATTACTATTGATTCATAGTAGGTCTGTGGTTAATGAAATCTCCAGTTACTTCCACTTAATTCCATTGTCAATGGAGGGTTTCCTCATCTGGTATTAATATAATTTACTTTTTAAAGCTAAATGCTGAGGTTTACAAGAGTAATATGGGAAGTGTATATATCGGGGAGTTAGGAAGCGCATTACAACCCTGGCTCTGCTCTAGAGTTGCTTTTTGACCATGAGCCTCACAAACAACATGTTAAGTATATTGCCTTTATGATAGCTGATACCTGTAAATATTAATAGTCCACTGTGAGAAAAAATAAACTGCTTAAATATAAGAAGTATATATGAATGAAACAATTTATGAAATATACAGCAAAATACATAGAAAAGAAATATAACATCACCTTTACAAAAAGGACTTGGAGTCCATCCAGATTTAGTACATATGGCCTCTTCTCTATCACTGTATTCATAACCCTTGTTACATTTATATAGAAGTCGTTCATTTTCCTTGTAAGTTTGCTTCTGAGATAAAACATATCCATTTACAATTTCTGGTTCTTGGCAGGAAATTTCTAAATATTAGGGATTGAATTTGAAAATATTAGTTACATACTAATGGGTCTTGTCTAAGACATAGTTATATTAAAGATACAAATTCTATTTCCATTAGGTAAATCAGGCAATGAAACAAAAGTTCTATTTTGACTTGAATGCTTGAATAATTTTTTTTTTAAAAGATTTTTATTTATTTATTTGACAGACAGATCACAAGTAGGCAGAGAGGCAGGCAGAGAGAGAGGAGGAGGCAGGCTCCCTGCTGAGCAGAGAGCCCGATGTGGGGGCTCGATCCCAGGACCCTGGGATCATGACCTGAGCCGAAGGCAGAGGCTTTAACCACTGAGCTACCCAGGTGCCCCTGAATAATTTATCTGTTGTTCTTAACTTTCATTTTTGAAGGTGGGTAAAATTCTGGTTAAAATGATGTTGCTAATTTTATTAGGCTTAAAGGTAAGTTAATCCTCTTCAAATAAACAATGGTCAGTAATGTTCATCAATTATATATAAAATTGAGTAGAGGTTATAGGCTTATTGTGATAAGTATTTTCACTGAATGACTTGCAAAAATTACATACTTTCCAGTTATTGATAACAGAGTAATTATTGGCAAAATACTTTGTTAAAGAAGTTAATTTAACCTACTGTCATCACATCATTGAAAAGTAAATGACCTGATTTTTGACATCACTATCCACTCAAATTTTCTGTCTAAAACAAAACAAAACAAAGTAAAAACTGGGCACCATCTTTGATCTCATCTTCTCTCAAAAGTTTCCCCCTGAGATTACAGCAACAATAATTAAGTTCCCATTCCAATTCTACCATCTTTCTAAAGAAAGAGTAGTTCTTACTCTTTCTTTTACTGATGTCATGTATCATGTATCATGTTTGATCTGTGAATATTGAACCACCCTTGAAACCCAGGAATAAATACCATTTGATTGTGGAGAATTTTTTAAATGTATTGTTGGATTCAGCTTGTTAATATTTTGTTATGGATTTTTGTGTCTATGTGTCATTTTTGTGTCTTTTGTGTCATCAGAAATATTGACCTGAAGTTCTTATTTATTTATTTATTTATTTATTTTTGTGGTGTGGACATTTTCTTTCCTTTTTATTTTTTGGAATAGTTTAAGAAGAATAGGTATTAACTCTTTCTTAAATGTTAGGTAGAGGGATGCCTGGGCGGCTCAGTCAGTTAAGCATCCAACTGTTGATTTCAGCTCAAATCATGACCTCAAGGTCATGCGATGTAGCCCCATGTCAGGTTCCATGCTCAGCAGTTAGTCTTCTTGGATTTTTCTCTCTGCCCCTGCCTCACCCCTCCCTCCTCCTCTCTCTAAAAATAAATAAATAAATAAATAAATAAATAAATAAATCTTTAAAAAAATGTTTGGTAAAGTTTGATATGGGAAAAACTTATCATTTTTTTCTGTGACTAGTGACCATAGTAAGCATTGAAATTAAAAAAAAAAAAGGAAAGGAAATGTAAACAATAGAAATGGATATTCAAATACCTATTTACTTAAACTGAATATGCTAAATATTAGTTTGAACTATCATTGTGTTGCTTTGAAGTATAAGATAATCTTGAGAAAATTGTACTTAGATTTAAATATCATAAATATTTAGGGACAGGGACATCTTTCAACACAGCTGATTTGGTACTATCTAGAAACATTTCCGTTTCCACTAAATACATGTTTATGAAGATTTCCTAAGGGAGAGGATTTTTTAGAAGTGGACCTACCCTGGATTATCAATCATGTAAATTCTACAGCTTAAACTAAAATTATGCACTATGGACCTAGATTATCACTTAAAAACATGACTTCTATGTTCAGGAACAAAGACACTGACATAAAAGTTTAATCACCTAGAAACAGGTACACTAGGCACAAAGATGTCAACTAAAAATAAATGAGCTTATAGAAGAATACACATAAACCACCCTATTTTCCAAATCATAGGAAGTTCTATTTTAATTAATTAATTAATTAAATCACAGGATGTTTTAAAGTGGAAGAAAAACTGAACTGAAAGATGGACTGATATTCCACCCAACAAGTGATTAACCATAAATGGGAAAAAGTATATATTTTTTTCATTTATCTGTTCAAATGGGTACCACAGCAGTTCCTGTCCCCAGAAAAGAATTAAGTTAAAGTAAACTTTTGCACAACAATCATCAAGATAATGAATATGAGCATAAAATTACTTACGAATACATGTGGGTTGAGGTGACCATCCACTTTCCAGACATGTAATTGATCCTGAAGTTTTACCATCTGGTGTTACATATCCTGATTTACACTGATATTGTGCTTCTTTATTCAAGGGAAATGCAATTTCAGATTCAGAAAAAAATCCATTTTCAATTGTTATCTCTGATTTTAAGCATCTTTCTGAAAGGGAGAAAGTATAAGGAAAAGATAAGCACATAAGTAAACATTTTTATGAAGACTCACATAATATAACAATATAAAAAATGAGCCACTTATAAATGACAATCTACAAAATCTGAATCACCCAAATTCTTGTGACAGAGAAAATAAGCTGTGAGATATTAAATCAGGATAGTTATCAGGATAGATATTAAATCAGGATAAAACTTCTTTAGGAAAAAAAGAAGCAATATTTAAAATATTCAGAATCCCTTCTAGGAAATTATTAGAAGTTTTTTTTTGTCTAATGGCTCTGGAATCCTACAGCATGCCAGAATAACAGTGGCAATGGATCCTTCCCAGGCACTTGTTTTAAATATTGTGATACTCATGATCTCTTTAACAACCCTAGCATTCAGTTAACTAATTGGGGTATCTTAGATCAGGTGATGATCTCAGAGAATTTGCCACCATTACTACTACTACTCTGAGAATTTGAAATGTTTGTCATCATAACTGGGTGCTTAAAACCATATAGATACATGGAGTTTGATGAATATGACACAAATTAACACATTACATTCATTTATTTTCTAAGACCAAAATGATGATCCTCAAATTATGTATAACTTCACTTGAAACAATAAAGAAGACTTCTGTCAGTTACCTGGTCTCTTCACAAAATTCAGCTTTATTTATTGACTAGCCCATGGATGAAGAAGAAATCAAAGGAGAAAACATGAAGTATGTCTATTTTCATAATCTTATTTTATTTCACAATTTTATTTCATAATTTGATTCCTTCACTTGGGGCACCTAGTAGACAGGATATGGGATACTTGAATATTAAACACTCAGGATATGGAATTAAAGTAAAAAAATCATTTTAAAAAAGGCATTAAAACAGCATGTGGGTGGCTCAGTCCATTGAAGATCTGACTCTTGTTCTCAGCTCAGGTCTTGATCTCAGGGCTGTGAGTTTAAGCCCTGTGTTGGGCTCTACACTGGGCGTAGAGCCAAACAAACAAACAAACAGACAGACAGACAGACATAAAATCTTTTGAATTGAATAAGAAAAACATTTTAAATAAAATTTTGTCAGATGATACTGAAGTAGTGTTGAGAGGGATATTTTACCATTATATAGCTATGGTAGAAAAGAGTAGACTGCTTATTGACTCATTGTTTCTGCTTTAAGAAATTAGGACAAAAAGCAAAGAGAACCCAACATGCAAAGAAATGTGAAAATACAGACTGTTGTTTGGGAGATGGTACAATAGGGTGTTTTATTATTCTCTATTTGGTTTATTTCTGCTCTAATCTCTATTATTGCCTCCCTTCTGACTTTGGGCTTACTTTGTTTTTCTATTTCCTTGAGGCATAAGTTAGGTTGTTTATATAAGTTCTTCTATTTTAATGTAGATATTTGTCACTAAAAATTTCCCTCTTCCCACTGCTTTTGCAGCATCTCTGAATTTTATTACATTGTGTTTTTTTTTTTTTTCATTCGTCTCAAGATATTTTAAAAAAATTCTCTAGTGGGGCACCTGGGTGGCTCAGCGGGTTAAAGCCTCTGCTTTCAGCTCAGGTCATGATCTCAGGGTGCTGGGATCGAGCCCCAAATCGGGCTCTCTGCTCGGCGGGGAGCCTGCTTCCCCCTCTCTCTCTGCCTGCCTCTCTGCCTACTTGTGATCTCTGTCTGTCAAATAAATAAATAAATAACTTAAAAAATTCTCTTGCACTCTCTTCTTTGACCCCTTTGTTGTTTGAGAGTGTGCTGTTTTTTTTCCATGTTTTTGTGAATTTTCCCATTCTTTTTGCTGTTACTGGTTTCTAGTTTTATTCCATTGTGGTTGAAAAAGATACTGTAAAGAATCTCTCATGTGCAGTTGAGGAGAATGTACTCTTCCACTGTTGGGTGGAAAATTCCATATATATCTATTAGGTCCATTTTGTTTATATTGTTGTTCAAATCTAGGGCTTCTTTCTTGAATTTCTGTCTGAGTGTTCTATCCATTATTCAAAGTGGGGTATTGATGTCTCCTAATATTGTATTGCTATCAATTTCTCCTCTTTAGTTTTGTCAATATTTGCTTTATATATTTAGGAGTTCCAATCCTGGACCCATATATGTTGAGAATTGCTACATCTCCCTCCTTAATTGACTCTTTTATTATTATTTAATGACCTCCTTTGTCTCAAGAGACAGTTTTAGACATAGAGTCAATTTTTAATTTTTCTGATAGAAGTATAGACACTCCAACATTCTTTGGTTGCCATTCAGATAAAATATCTTTTTACATTCTTTCACTTTTAGCCTTTTGTGTCTTTAAATCTAAAGTGATTTCTTGCTTTTTACCTATTCAGGTACTGCATTCTTTTTTAATAGGTAAGTTTAATCCACTTACATTTAAAGGAATTACTGATAGGTGAACACTCACTAGTCACATTTGGCTAATTGTCTTCTACTTTGCAACTGTTTCTTCAATCGCTTCCACTTTTGATGGCTTCCTTTATAAGAGATGTATAATATGCATTATGGTAGATAAATTCTATTTAGAAAATTAAAGCATGCAAGATGATACAAACTTGAATGGGAACACTCCAAATATGATGGAATAGGATGGAACAGAACAGCATTCCTACTGCAAATTGGAAAACAACAACAAACTCATGTGTGTTTGTGTGTATGTATCGAAAGGAACTGGATATTGTGAGAAGAAAAAGAATTAAATGAACTAAGCCAAAGTGAGAGAAGGGCCCATTTCATGCAAATGTATTGTTTTTAACCATTTATTACTGGGTCATGTTTGCCAACTCTGGGTATGGATTGAAGATCAGGCTTTGTCTGAATGTGCGACTGTGATGAGGAAAAGAAGAGCTCGACAAACTTTTGGAGGAATGTCTAACATGTAAAATTCTGAAATCCTGCAGAATAAGGGTGCTTTACTGGAGCCCAAGTAGTTTCTTAAGAGTGGAGGGGAAGTTCCTATAGTTTCATAGAAAAAGTTCTAATAAGAGAAGGATCTTGTTTCAAATACACAACTGTATCCCCTTCAAGACAGTTGCCACCATTAAAAGTCATTCAGGGTGAGATATAAGAGCAGAAGTCAAAACATCAGAAAAGCAGGATAAATATTTCAGTCCTCTGGGATGGAGGAAGAGGAACCAACCGTGTCCTTAATAAAAAGCCAAGAAGGTCTCTACCTTGAGACTTTTAAAACAGAAGTGTACTCACTCAAATTAGAAGCACAGCCCAGACCCATGTGAGTTAGTTTCTTGATGAGATTAAGAAAGAGCAATCACTTGTCAATGGGAGGTAAAAAATATAAACATTAACATTACATTTATTTCATATGAAATGTATGGCTTTGGGTAAAAAATTAAAAGACGCATAAAGGAGCAAAAAATGTGATAAAATGAAGCAAAAATGAATGGCTTATAGACACTCAAATCCAGATGTTGAAATTAGTGTCAAGTTCTTTAGCTGTTCTAAGTATGTTAAAGGAAATGCAGGAAAATAATGGATAAAATGAGAAAAAAGGTAAAGATATTCAAAAGAACATTGATTCTCTAAAAATAATCATGTGTTATATGAAACATGCAAAATAAGTACCTGAAATAACCATGCATTGGATGGATATAGCAGAACACAAACATATTAAATCTGAGGATTGATGTAGAAATATCCAAAATGAACACAGAAAGATGAAAGTGTAGAAAACACCAATAACAAAATACAAGCAATATGTGAAGGAGAGTCAAGTGATATGTTTGCCTAATTAAAATTCCAACACTAGAGGAGAAAAAAGAGAAATATTTGAAGAAAGAATAACACAAAGGTTTTAAAAATTGATGAAAAAAATCAACTTTCAGATTCAAAAGCTAAGGGAAAAATATGGGTAAATACAAAGAAAAACTATAATGAGGCTTTGCTGAAAACCAAAGATAAGGCAAACTCTTAAAAGCAGACAGAGAAAAGAACACACGTTTATTTTAGGAGAACAATAAAAGTAACAGTATGTTTGTAACAGTAACAACTGAGACAGGAAGACAATGTGCTGCCATTTCTAAAGTGCTGAAAAATAAATGGAACAGAGAACTCTGAACCCAGGGAAAACATTGCAAAATGAAGGAGAATAGAAACACATTCTCAAACAAACCAAAAGCAGAGAGAATTCAACAATAGTAGACTGACACCACAAAAAAAACCCCACTAAAGCTCTCTAGACTGAAGGGATATGATCCCATATATAAACAAAAAAGGATAATAATAAATGAGCAGAATTGAAGAAAATAAATATATGGGTTAATACAGAGAGTACCGAAAAATAATAATGTACTATATGTATTTTAAGAGAATTTTTAAAACTATTGACTTAAAATAGATAACTATATCTTATATTGCTTGCAAAATGTTCAGGAGTATTACATGTAAAAATAATTACAAAACTGTCAAGAGACAAAGATGAACTTCAACTTTTTTAATGCCTACATAGTTTAGAATATAGTGAAAGTATTGATTAAGAGTACTTTCACTTAATACTTTGAGTATTTAAGTGATTAAGTAATTAAGAGATTAAGAGTACTTTCACATAATAATTTGAGTATGCTAATTATAAAGCATTAATATTAGTAGTTATATAACTAATAGAAATGATATAGTGATGTATTAAAGAATATTTGATTAATATTTTTAAAAGGCAGAAAAGGAGGAATAGAAGAACAAAGAAAAGACAACACAAAAAAACAAATAGTAGTATGTTAGACTTGAGCTTAACTGTTCAGTAATTACAAGGAATGTAAATGGACTCACCACTCCAATTAAAGTATAAAAACTGTCTGGTGAAAAACAGAAAATGAAACTGAAATATATGCTGATTACTTTTAATAAAATGGGAACTGGGATTTTCAGCTGGTTAAGGGTCTGACTCTTGGATTTAGCTCAGGACCTGATTTCATGGCTCTTGGGGTTTGAGCTCCCTGTTGGGCTCCCTGCATAGCAGGAGTCTACTTGGATATTCTCTACCTCTGCCCCTTCCCCTGCTCATGCTCTCTCTCTCTTTCTCAAATAAATAAATAAATCTTTAAAAAATGGGACAGAGAAGTTGAAAGTAAATGATGAAAACTAATGCACAATGAAAATATTAACCAAAGAAGATAGGGTTAATATATTAATATCAGGCAAATAATAATTTAAGGCAGAAAGTATTGCTAGATAAAAGAGGGTATTTCACGATAATAAAAGAACTACATGAACAGAAAGATGTAATAATTCTAAATGTGTATGAATATTTAGAATGATTGTTGGAGTTGGCTCATGCCAACTCACAGGAGATCATTTATAAACATCTCTTCCCAATGCAGTATTCAGTGATGTTACATTGTTAACTCAAAATTGACAATATCATGAGTATTTACACATTGAGTGTTGGAAAAGTCTACAAATCAAAACTCTTTCTTTTTTTTTCACAGTTGATTGTTATACATTTGCCAGAATAATACTGTATTTAAACCTAGTAATATGTCTTCAAGATATAACAAATGTAAGAGAAGTAAGCTAGTCCATCCTCATAGCTTGAGATTTAAATACACTTCTCCAAGTATTTGATAGACAAACAGACAAATAAGGATATGAAATATATGAATACTATTATTTTTTAAGAGAATGAGTGGAAGGGGAGGGAAGTGGGAGAGGGAGAGAGAGAATCTTAAGCAAACTGCACACTCAGCATGGTATCCTATGTGGAGCTCAATCTCATGACTCTGAGACCATCACCTGAGCTGAAATCAAGAGACACTTAACCAACAGAGCCACCCAGACACCCCAAATGTATGAACGTTATTAACCAAACTGACCTTTTACATAGTGATAGAATGCAACCTTCGACAGGTTTAGATACATATTCTTTCCAAGTGCACATGGAATATTCACCAAAATAGACTATAAGCAAGGCTCAACAAAAAAATCATTTTAAGTACATACTTTGACCAGTAGAAGTTGTTAACAGAAAAAAAACTAGAATATTCTTAAAAGATTTGAAGTTAAGCAACAATTTTAAATCATTCATGGGTTAAGAAGAAATCACAAGGGGCACCTGGGTGGCTCAGTGGGTTAAGCCTCTGCCTTCGGCTCCTGTCATGATCCCAGGGTCCTGGGATCGAGCCCCGCATTGGGCTCTCTGCTTGGCAGGGAGCCTGCTTCCTCCTTTCTCTCTCTCTCTCTCTGCCTGCCTCTCTGCCTACTTGTGATCTCTCTGTCAAATAAATAAATAAAATCTTTTTAAAAAAGAAGAAATCACAATACATATTAGAAAATAATAAAAAAAATAATGAAAATATGATATATATCAAAATTTGTGGGATGATACTGAATCAGAATTCCTGAACTTTACATCTGGGAGCCATGTCCACAAAATCCCTGCACTGTGACCTCTGGTAGTGCAGGAAGGTGTCTGGTTCTGGACACATTTTCAGCTTTTCTCCTCAGTGGGAAGAAGCGGCAAACATTCAGGAGGAAGGCTCTTGCTGTTGCCAGGATATTTTAAAAACCTCGAGTTCTGGGGCTCCTGGCTGGTTCAGTTGGTAGAGCATATGACTCTTGATCTCGGGGTTGTGAGATTGAACCCTATGTTATGTGTAGAGATTATTTTAAAAACAGAACAACACAAAACAAACCTCAACAGCCCGATAACAAAAATATGTTTAAAACCCCTGTAGTTTCTGTTTATAGAACTTGTTGGCCTCACCAGCCATTTCCAGAAAACATGCAAGGAGAAACAACCTTGCTATTAATACCTGGAAAATAAAGATAATGGTGAAGAATCTAAACAAGTGTTTCTCCAAAGAGAAAATGTAAGTGATCAGTAAACTTATGAAAAATTGCTCAAATTGAAAATGAAAATGAAAACCATAATAAACCATGAATAAAATGACATGACATTGGCAAAAATTAAGAAAGTCTAAAAATCCCACTATTTGGAGCTCCACTATTTGTAGCATTAGGAACTGCTGGTACAAATGAAAATGGGATCCACCACAATAGGAAAGAGTTTAGCAACTTGCAGTGAACTTGAAAATATGCATTGATTATTACTTAGCAATTTTACTCCTAGGAATATGTCATTGAGAAACTAACACACATGTCAACCAGGTTTCATGTGTGGTAATATTTATAGAATATGATTTTTCAATAGTCAAAAATGGAAACAACTTCAATATCCATCAATAGTTGAATGGATAAAAATTTATGGTGTATTCATACAATGGAATAGTACACCAATGTTACAAAATGACAAGAAGAGGTAAATAATCAATGCAGTAAAAAATACACAGGTACATTGGCATTATAGGGTGATTTCAGCTATCTAAAATTCAAGAACAAACATATATATTAGCAATGTGTACATGGGCTGTGAAGCTATTACAGAAGAGCAAAAATGTAATTACCAGAAATATTAAGATATTATTTTCTTCTAGAGGAAAAGTAAGAGTTTTGACACAGTAGAAACCCACTGGGATTTTCTGGGATACTGGGAATGTTTTACTAGTTGACATGGGTGATTTGTTATATTTGTAATACAGTACCTTCATATTTTATTTACTCTTACATCTTATATCTCACAATAAATGTATTAAAGTAACAGAATCTGCATACAGAGTCTGATTCTTATTTTGCAAAAATTTAAATAAGTGACATATAAAGAGATCACAGGATATTAATGGGAAGCTCATGCCTACTGATTATAATTGCTAATATTTTTAATACTGCCTGCTGTTTAATTTAGGTATAAATACCCTTGCTATTAGAATGACTATAGATGGCAGGGTGTTAGGAGGACTCTAGGCTTACCTTATCTGTTACACACAGCTAGATAAATATCAAATCATTCTGAACACCCATAAAATTGATCTGCATATTGATAAAACAAACTGCACAACTAGAGGGGGAGAAGGGGCCACATCATGGAAGGTAGGAGTTGCGGAGACTGGATTTAGGGGAGAAATGAATCACAGGTACTGTGGAGGGGAGCCATGGTCATAGAGAGAGATAGGAGAAAGAGGGAATGAGAGAGAGAGGAGCGCACAGGGGATTGCACAAGGAAAACACTTCCCCAAAGACATTGACTGGGAAAATGAGAGGGGCTGATTTTTGTGAGTTTTTACAACCAGTGGGCTCAAAGACTAAAATTTAAGAAGTCTGCAGAATGGCCAGTGCGGAGTCTTGAGGGCACTGCAGTGTTCCAGTGGAGAAGGAGGACAGATAGCTTGAGGACAGAAGATGCAGTCTGAGGATCCCCTGGGACATCTTGGGAGAGATTGTTCCCTTGTCTTGAAGCACATCTGGGAGAGGTAGCATTCATTATCTCTCTGGGAGAAAAAAGGAGCTGACAGGCACCATTTCCCAAGACACCTGCTGAGGGCGGCTAACCCCAAACACCTGTTCTTTGATGCACTTTGCTCCAAACTCCATGCCCTTATGCTTTGATGCAACTGCCCTTTTGGGACAAACCTGCCTTAGTCCCAGCATGATGAGATCCTCCTGCAGAGGACCAGTGTGGGTCTGCACCATGTCATGTCCCTAAAGTTTTGAGTTCTAAAACTCAGCTGGCCTGCCTGGGATAGAAACACAGGTGCACTGTGCCACTGGGCAGGCAGATGGCCCAGATATGAGGTGAAGGCAGGATCTGAGGACACTTGAAACACATAAGGGGAGATAGTTTCCTCTTTTGAGAAGGCATTCCAGACAGGAGTGGGCATGAACTCCCCTTTCCAGAGACAAGGGAGAGGATTGGCTCCATTTCCCTCCCCTGTGACCTTTTCTTGTTTTTTCCTTTGGGATGAATTCCTTGGCATTCTGTCTAAGCCTCTGTCTTTTGTTTTTTAAGAAAATCCCCAAAGCGGCAAGACTAAAGAATTCCCTAACTTGCAAGTGAAGACAAATAAGGATAGCAGCAGATCGCTCCACAGAAACTTGGCAGGCCAAAAGAAAGTGGCATGATATATTCAATATGCTGAATGGGAAATATCTGCAGCCAAGAATTCTCTATCCAGCAAGGCTATCATTCAGAATAAAAGGAGAGATAAAGAGTTTCCAGACAAACAAAAACTAAAGAAGCTTGTGACCACTAAACCAGCCCTGCAAGAAATACAAAGGGGACTCTTTGAGCGGGAAAGAAAGACAACAGGTGACTAGGACTAGAAAGAAACAGAGAATATCTCCAGAAACAATGACAAAACAAGTAATAAAATAACACTAAATTCCTACCTATCAATAATCACTCTGAATATAAATGGACTAAATGCTCCAGTCCAAAGACATACTACATAAGAATGGATTAAAAAAACAAGACCCATCTATATTCTGTTAAAAGAGAATCATTTTAGACCTAGAAACACCTGCAGATTGAAAGTGAGGGGGTGGAAAACCATTTATCATGCTAACAGATGTCAAAAGAAAGCTGGAGTAACCATTCTTATATCTGACAAATTAGATTTTAAGGATGTATTTATTTATTTCTTTATTTATTTTTTAGAGAGAGAAAGAAAGTGAGTGCTGGTGGGAAGGGGCAAAGGAAGAGGTAGAGAGAAACAGAAGGAGACACCATGCTAAGCAAGGAGCTTGACACAATGCTCAATCCCATGACCCCAAGATCACAACCTGAGCCCAAAATCAAGAATTAGATAGCTAACTGACTGTGCCATCCAGGCACCGACAGAAAAATTAAATTTTAAACCAAAGACTGTAACAAAAGATGAAGAAGGGCACTATATCATGATAAAGGGGTCTATCTAAAAAGAAGATCTAATGATAGTGAATATTTATGCTCCTCAACTTGGGAGCACCCAAATATATAAAACAATTAATAACAAATGTAAAGGAACTCATTGATCATACCAAAAATAATAGAGGATTTTAACACCCAGTTTCACTAATGGACAGATCATCTAAGCAGAAAATCAACAAGGAAACAAGGGCTTTACATGACACACTGAACCAGTTGGACTTAATAGATATATTCAGAACATTCCACCCTAAAGCAGCAGAATACACATTCTTTTTGAATGCATAAGAAGCATTCTCCAAAACAGACATGCTAGGTCACAAATCAGGTCTCAACAAGTACAAAAAGACTGAAATCATACCATGCATATTTTTTAGACTGCAATGCTATAAAACTTGAAGTCAACCTCAAGAAAAAATTTGGAAAGAGCACAAACACATGGAGGTTAAGGAATACTATTAAAGAATTAATGGGTCAACCAGGAAATCAAAAAAAGAAATTAAAAATATGTGGAAACAAATGATAATGAAAACATGACTGTTCAAAACCTTTGGGATTCAGCAAAAGCCATCTTAAGAGGGAAATATATAGCAATACAGGCCTATATCCAGAAGCAAGAAAAATCTCAAATACACAATGTAACATTATACCTGAGGAAGCTAGAAAAAGAACAATAAATGACCAAAGCCTAAAGCCAGCAGAAGAAGGGAATAAAGATTAGAATAGAAATAAATGATGTGGAAACAACAACAAAACCAGTGGAACAGATCAATGAAAAAGGAACTGGTTCTTTGAAATAATTAATATAATTGATAAACCTCTAACCCGATGTTAATAAAGAAAAGAGAGAGGAACCAAATAAATAAAATCACAAATGAGAAAGGAAAGCTTGAAATCAGTATCACATAAATGCAAACAATTATAATAGAATATTATGAAAAATTATATGCCAACAAATTGGGCAATCTGGAAGAAATGGATAAATTTCTAGAAACATATGAATACCAAAACTGAAATGGGAAAATATAGAAAACTTCAACAGACTAATAACTGGCTAAGAAATCAGTAATCAAAAATCTCCCAACAAACACAAGTCCAGGGTGGGAATGGCTTCCCAGGGGAATTCTACTGGACATTTAAAGGAGAATTAATACCCATTCTTCTCAAGCTGATCTAAAAAACAGAAATGGATTTCCAAACTCATTCTATGAGACCCGCATTACCTTGATTCCTAAACCAAAGATTCCACTAAAAAAGAGACTTCTAGGCCAATATCCCTGATGAGCATGCATGCAAAGTTCTCAACAAAGTACTAGAAAATTAAATCCAACAGTAATTTAAAAGAATCATTCACATCCTCATGTTCATAACAGCAATGTCCTCCATAGCCAAAATATGTAAAGAAACCAGATGTCCATCAACAGATGAATGGATAAAGAAGATGGGTATATATTTAAATGGAATATTACTCAGCCATCAAGAAAGAAATCTTAACATTTGAAATGATCCAGACGGAACTAGAGATTATTATGCTAAGCAAAATAAGTCGATCAGAGAAAGACAATCATATGATTTCATTCATATGTGGATTTTAAGAAACAGAACAGAGGATAATAGGGGAAGGGAGGGAAAAATAAAATAAGACAAAATCAGAGAGAGAAACAAATTCTAAGAACCTCTCAGCACTAGGAAATAAACTGAGGGTTTCTAGAGGGGAAGTAGGTGGGGGGTTGGGGTAACTGGGTGATGGGCATTAAGGAAGGCACTTGATGTAATAAGCACTGGGTGTTATATGTAAATGATGAAGCACTAAACTCTAATTCTGAAATATTATTAATTTCATATATGTTACTATATGTCACTATATGTTAATTAATTGAATTTTAATTAAAACAAGGAATCAATCATTCACCATGACCAAGTGGGATTTATTCCTGGGCTGCAAGGATGGTTCAATATTAGCAAACCAATCAACATGATACAACACATTGATAAATAAGAACCATATGGTCCTCTCAATCGATGCAGAATAAGCATTTGACAAAGTAGAGTATACATTCTTGATAAAAAAAATGCTAGTATTATGCTTAGCGAAATAAGTCAATCAGAGAAAGACAACTCTCATATGATCTCCCTGATATGAGAAAGTGGAGATGCAATGTGGTGGTTGGGGGGTAGGAAAAGAATAAATGAAAGAAGATGGGATCAGGAGGGAGACAAACCATAAGAGACTCTTAATCTCACAAAAAAACTGAGGGTTGTGGGGGGGGGTGGGGATGGGGGAAGGGAAAGGGTGGTGGGGTTATAGACATTGGGGAGGGTATGTGCTGTAGTGAGTGCTGTGAAGTGTGTAAACCTGGCGTTTCGCAGACCTGTACCCCTGGGGCTAATAATACATTATATGTTCATTAAAAAATAAAAATAAATTATTTAAAAAATTAAAAAAAGAAAGTAAATACATGAATGAATGAATATAAAACAAGAAGAAAAATGCTTAAAAAAAGTAGGGATAGAGGGAATATATGGCAACACCATAAAGGCTGTATATGAAAGACCCCCTTAGGTAATATAATTCTCAATGGAGAAAAACTGAGAGCTTTTCCTCTACCACCAGGAACAAGACAGGGATGTCCATTCTCCCCACTGTTATTCAACACAGTACTAGAACTAATAGTTTTCAGCAATCAGACAACAAAAAGAAATAAAGGGGATTCAAATTGGGAAGGAGGAAGTCAAACTTTCACTATTTGCAGTTGACATGAACTCCATGTAGAAAACCCTTAAGACTCCACTAAAAAATTGCTAGAAATGATACATGATTCATAGAAGTTGCAGGATACAAAGTCAACATACAGAAATCTCCTGCATTTCAATACAGTGATAATGAAGTAATAGAAAGAGAAATCAAAGAATTGATCCCATTTATAATTGCACTCAAACCCATCTGATACCTAAGAATAAATCTAACCAAAGAGATAAAAGATCTGTACTCTGAAAACTATAGAACGTTGATGAAAGAACCTGGAAATGAGACAAAAATTGGAAAAACATTCCATGTTCATGGATTGGGAAAAGAAGTACTGTTGAGATGTCTATACTATCCAAAGCAATCTACACATTTAAAGCAATCCCTATCAAAATACCAGCAGCATTTTTCACAGAGCTAGAACAACCTATCTTAAAGTTTGCATGGAACCACAAAGACCCCAAATAGCCAAAGGAATGTTGAAAAAGCAAAGTAAAGCTGGACTTATCATGATTCTGGACTTCATTCAAGCTGTATTACAAACCTGTAGGCATCCATACGGCTTAGCACTGATACAAAAACTCTTACATAGATCAATCAATGGAACAAAATAAACCCAGAAATGGACCCAAAATTGTAAGGTCAACTAATCTTAGACAAAGCAGAAAAGAATGTTCGAGGGAAGAAAGAGAGTCTCTTCAACAAATGGTGTTGGGAACACTGGACAGCTACATGCAAAAGAGTGAAACTGGACCATTTTCTTACACCATACACAAAAATAAATTCAAAATGGATGAAAGACGTAAATGTGAGACAGGAAACCACAAAAATCCTAGAGAACACGGGCAGCAACCTCTTTGGCCTCTTTGACCTAGCAACTTCTTACTAGACACATCTTCAGAGGCAAGGGAAACAAAAGAAAAAATGAAATATTGGGACTTCATCAAGATAAAAAATTTCTGCACAGTGAAGGGAACAATCAACAGAACTAAAAGGCAACCTTCAGAATGGGAAAAGATATTTGCAAATAACACCTCTGATAAAGGGTTAGCATCAAAAATATATAAAGAACTTATCAAACTCAACACCCAACATCCATTGAGAAATGGTCAGAAAGACATGAATAGGCATTTTCCCAAAGAAGACATACAGATGGCTACCAGACACTTAAAAAGATGATCAACATCACTTGTCATCAGGGAAATACAAATCAAAAGCACAATGAGATATCACCTCACACTTGTCAGAATGGCTAAAATTAACAACACAGTAAACAACAGTGTTGGTAAGGATGTGGAGAAAAGGAACCCTCTTACACTGTTGGTGGGAATGGAAGCTAGTACAGCCACTGTGGAAAACAGTATGGAGTTTCCCCAAGATGTAAAAATAGAGTTACCCTAAGACCCAGCAATTTCACTACTAGTTATTTACCACGAAAATACAGATGTAGTGAAATGAAGGGGCATGTGCACCCCAGTGTTCATAGCAGCAATGTCCACAATGGCCAAACTATGGAAGGAGCCAAGATTTTCTTCAACAGATGAATGGATAAAAAAGATGTAGTTTATATATGCATGGGATATTACTCAGCCATCAGAAAGGATGAATACCCACCATTTGCATTGACATGGATGGAACTGGAGAGTATTGCCCGAAGTAAAAAAAGTAAATCAGAGAAAGATAATTATCATATAGTTTCATTCATATATGGAATATAAGGAACAGTGCAGAGGACCATAGGGGAGGAGAGGGAAAACTGGATGGGAAAGAATCAGAGAGGAAAAAAGAACATGAGAGACTTTGGGAAACAAATTGCGGGTTACAGAAGGGAGGTATGTGGGGAGGTGGGATAACTGGGTGATGGGCATTAAGGAGGGCATGTGATGTGATGATCATTGGCTGGTTTATGCAACTAATGAATTATTGAACACTAATGATGTACTATATGTTGGCTGATTGAACTTAAATAAAAGATAAAAATGGGAAATTCAATGATACTGATCACCATACATATTTATTAGTATTACTTTAATTGCTAAAGTCCTTTCTTTACTTGGTTTTACGACAATGGTTTAACATTCCATTCTAGAATTTCTTTTTAAAAGGCAAGAGGTAAATAATCAACTGAGCTGAATCACATCATGGAACATATTCACTATGAAAATGTTTAACATTTCATAGAAGCTCCATATAAAACTATTTTTGTGTAGTAAATAACACCTGTATTGGCCTTCATATATAGTCATTTTTTTTGAGTTTTAGCAAATTTTTAGCACATTTATGTTAGGGAACTTTTAATAAATCATTCCATAGTATAGTCTTAATATATATATAATGGAATTCTATGCAGCCATCAAAAGAAATGAAATCTTGCCATTTGCAATGACCTGGATAGAACTAGAGGGTATTCTGCTGAGCAAAATAAGTCAATCAGAGAAAGACAAATATCATATGATCTCCCTGATATGAGGAATTTGAGAGGCAGAGTGGAGGGTATGGGGGGTAGGGGAGGAAAAAATGAAACAAGATGAGATTGGGAGGGAGACAAACTTTATACTCTTAATCTCACAAAACAAACAGAGGGTTGCTGGGGGAAGGGGGGTAGGGAGAGGGTGGTTGGATTATGGACATTGGGGAGGGTATGTGCTATGGTGAGTGCTGTGAAGTGTGTAAGCCTGATGATTCACAGACCTGTGCCCCTGGAACAAATAAAACATTATATGTTAGGGCGCCTGGGTGGCTCATTGGGTTAAGCCTCTGACTTGGACTCAGGTCAGATGATCTCAGGGTCCTGGGGATCAAGTCTTGCATCAGGCTCCCTGCTGAGCAGAGAGCCTGCTTCCTCCTCTCTCTCTGCCTGCATCTCTGCCTACTTGTGATCTCTCTCTGTCAAATAAATAAATAAATAAATAAATAAATAAATAAAATCTTTTTAAAAAAAAAGCATTATATGCTAATAAAAAAAATGAAAACAAAACAAAACAGAATTTAGTAAACATACTTTTACTCCACTAGATGGTGCTGATGTCCTATCATAAAACAACACAAACCCCATCTCCAGCATTTCTGCCCCCCACAAAAGGCAGATTTTTTTTGTTTTTGTTTTTGTAGTCGTTAGTTTTAAATTTAGTGCTCAAGTTTTCATGTGAAAAGTTTATGTTTAGTTACAGGCTAATATGTGCGGTTTTCAGTTTAGAAATTAAGATCCACTTCACATTATTCAGATTACTGGAAAAAATGAAATAGTTAAATTCAAACAATGTTGCTATATTGTGAGTACAGAACTATACTTCACTAGTGTATTAAAATTTAATAGAATTAGTTCCTATCCTATTAAGTTAATGCAAGGGAAGAGTAATATAGTTTTTTTATCCATTAATTTACTCAATTTAAATTATTATTATTTTTTAAAGGATTTACTTATTTAAGAGAGAGAGCACAGGAGCACAAGCTTGCATGGGGTGGGGAGGAGAGAGATGGGAAAGGGGAAAGAGCCTAGAAAGAGAAAAAGTTTTATGCTGACTCTGCGCTGATTTCTGAACCCCACAGAGGGCTTGATCTCAGGACCCTGCATGACCTGAGTCCAAAGCAAGAATAAGGCGCTTAGGGACGCCTGGGTGGCTCAGTTGGTTAAGCGGCTGCCTTCAGCTCGGGTCATGATCCCAGCGTCCTGGGATCCAGTCCCACATCAGGCTTCTTGCTTGGCAGGGAGCCTGCTTCTCCCCCTGCCTCTGCCTGCCACTCTGTCTGCCTGTGCTCGTTTGCTCTCTCTCTATCTCTCTCTCTGACAAATAAATAAATAAAATCTTAAAAAAAAAAAAAAAAGAGTAAGGCGCTTAACTGACTGTCCCACCCAGGTTCCGTTAAGGTATTTTTTTTAAAAAGTAACGATTCTACCAAAGGAGGAATCCATCCACAAAACACTAACCAATACACAGACACATACACACGGGTCAGTCCATTCGCTAGCCTGAGCCAAATGCATTTCCTCTTGGTTATATTTAAATATAATTCTTGATTTTTCAACTTTATTAACCGCTTTTAGCAAGCAGATATAAAAGACAAGGATATATCTGACATCATCTTCCTACCACCTTCTCATAGTATTTACTGTTATATATGTTTAGTATAGAGGAAGAGTCCTTTCTATTGATTACCCTTTTTAGTTCAGGTAATTCTTAAGAATTTCCATGAATTTTATTTTATTTTTTTAATTTATATTTTTATCCCCAGGGGTACAGGTCTGTGAATTGCCAGGTTTACACATTTCACAGCACTTACCATAGCACATACCATCCCCAATGTCCATAACCTCACCACCCTCTCTCAACCCCCCTCCTCCCTGCAACCCTCAGTTTCTTTTGTCAGATTAAGTTTCTTATGGTTTTTCTCCCCACCAATCCCATCTTCTCTCATTTATTCTTTTCCTACCCCCCTAACCTCCCATGTTGCATCTCCACTTCCTCATATCAGGGAGATCATATGATAGTTGTCTTTCTCTGATTAACTTATTTCGCTAAGCATAATACCCTCTAGTTCTATCCACGTTGTCACAAATGGCAAGATTTCATTTCTTTTGATGGCTGCATAGTATTCCATTATATATATATATATATATATATATATATATATATATCCATTTATATCCTTTATCCATTCATGTGTTGATGGACATCTAGGTTCTTTCCATAGTTTGCCTATTGTGGACATTGCTGCTATAAACATTCGGGTGCACATGCTCCTTCAGATCACTACATTTGTATCTTTAGGGTAAATGCCCAGTAGTGCAATTGCTGGGTCACAGGATAGCTCTATTTTCAACTTTTTGAGGAATCTCCATGCTGTTTTCCAGAGTGGTTGCACCAGCTTGCTTTCCCACCAACAGTGTAGGAGGGTTCCCCTTTCTCCACATCCTCGCCAGCATCTGTCATTACCTGATTTGTTCATTTTAGCCATTCTGACTGGTGTGAGGTGGTATCTCATTGTGGTTTTGATTTGTATTTCCCTGATGCCCAGTGATGTGGAGCACTTTTTCATGTGTCTGTTGGCCATCTGGATGTCTTCTTTGAAGAAATGTCTGTTCATGTCCTCTGCCCATTTCTTGATTGGATTATTTGTTCTTTGGGTGTTGAGTGTGCTGAGCTCTTTATAGATTTTGGATACTAGCCCTTTATTTGAGATGTCGTTTGCAAATATTTTCTCCCATTCTGCCAGTGGTCTTTTGGTTTTGTTAACTGTTTCCTTTGCTATGCAAAAGCTTTTGATCTTGATGAAGTCCCAATAGTTCATTTTTGCCCTTGCTTCCCTTGCCTTTGGCATTGTTCCTAGGAAGAAGTTGTTGTGGCTGAGGTCGAAGAGGTTGCTGCCTGTGTTCTCCTCAAGGATTTTGATGGATTCCTTGCTCACGTTGAGATCCTTCATCCATTTTGAGTCTATTTTTGTGTGTGGTGTAAGGAAATGGTCCAATTTCATTTTTCTTCATGTGGCTGTCCAATTTTCCCAACACCATTTGTTGAAGAGGCTGTCTTTTTCCCATTGGATATTCTTTCCTTCTTTGTCAAAGATTAGTTGATCATAGAGTTGAGGGTCTATTTCTGGGCTCTCTATTCTGTTCCATTGATCTATGTGTCTGTTTTTGTGCCAGTACCATACTGTCTTGATGATGACAGCTTTGTAATAGAGCTTGAAGTCCGGAATTGTGATGCCACCAACTTTGGCTTTCTTTTTCAATATTCCTTTGGCTATTCGAGGTCTTTCCTGATTCCATATAAAGTTTAGGATTATTTGTTCCATTATTTTGAAGAAAATGGATGGGACTTTGATAGGGATTGCATTATATGTGTAGATTGCTTTAGGTAGCATAGACATTCTCACAATATTTGTTCTTCCAATCCAGGAGCATGGAACATTTTTCCATTTTTTTATGTCTTCCTCAATTTCTTTCATGAGTACTTTATAGTTTTCTGAGTATAGATTCTTTGCCTCTTTGGTTAGGTTTATTCCTAGGTATCTTATGGTTTTGGGTGTGATTGTAAAAATGGGATTGACTCCTTAATTTCTCTTTCTTCTGTCTTGCTGTTGATGTAAAGAAATGCAACTGATTTCTGTGCATTGATTTTATATCCTGACACTTTACTGAATTAATAAGAAGATACACACCTGGCCAGACTTATAAAAAAAAGAGAGAGAGAGAGAGAGAAAGGAACCAAATAAATAAAATCATGAATGAAAGAGGAGAGATCACAACCAACACCAAAGAAGAATTAATTTTAAATGGCATCTCTTGATTGTAAGAAAACGGTATCTCAATCACCTACTCTTTTTGTCCATCTTTCTACTGCTATCTCCAAAATCTTAGTTCTGATTATTGTCATTTGCCACCTTGACTGTGAAATGGCCTGCTAACCAGTCTCCAAGCCTCCATCCTCCCATTCTCCACAGGGCTACACAGGAGTTTTTGCAAGATTGGTCATGCCACTCCTGTGTTTAAAATTCTTAAAACTTGTAAGACATTCCAAACTCCTTACTCTGCCCTTGGAACCCCCCATCTGGCTCTTGCCATTCTCTCTGACATCATCTTGTCTCCTCTACCACATACTCATTGCACCAAAGCCTCCTGGTTTGTTCATATTTTGTCCAGCATCTCAGGTGTATTTTTTTCCTGTAGGTCTTTCGGTTGTTTTCTGTCCTGCAACACGTGCACTGGAGACTTTTGGTGATTACCTTTGTCTCATCTTTCAGGTTCTGCTCAAATATTATTTCCTCAAAGTGACCCACTTAAGACCAGCCCAGCTAAAGGCTCTTACCCCACCACCCGATCTCCATTTCCCTCAGCCCCTATTTTACTTCCTTCCCAACATAGTTCATGATTCATAATTATTTTTGTTTACAAGGATTTTATCTATCCTGCCATCAAAATGTAAGCTCCCTGAGAAGAACAACCATCTCCCTCTTGTTTTACAGAAGGAGCGATTCTCAATAATACTCAGCTCCTGTAACCTCAAATTCACCTCCTGTCTACTTTGGTTCTAATCTTCATTATCAGCTCATGTCATAACAAAATATTTAAATGATTCACTATCTTGTGTTCTAACAGGAATTAGGCTATCTTACAAAACATGACTTTTGTTTGTCTGAATTGACCAAAATAAGTCCTTTAGTTAAACTGCATTCTCAAAATGTTTCTTTAATTAGACAAAAAGAATAATTTCAACCCATGTAGTCAAACTGTTGGCATGAATGTACAGCAACCATATTTGCTTGAATTAAATCGGCAGTTGTTGAAGAAAAGGGCAGGGGGCTTATTGAATAGATGGCATAAACATATTTCAAAAGCATACAAACATTTTAAGGAAAGAGCGATTATTCTTTTTTTTTTTTTTCTTTTTTGGAATAGCTCTCTTCTCAAGTTCCAAGTTAATGATTGAACTAAACATTGTTATGTCTTACATACTACTTAGGTTTAAACAACAAATATTTCATCTTATGTGTTTATGTAATCATGTAAATGCCAGTTAATTTTTGAAAAAAATTTTTATAAAACACTACCTGGGAGAGCTTTTTATTTGCTTGGTCAGATTTTGTAATTTAAAACTATTCTCTCCATAAATTAGAGTGTGAATGGATTTGGCTATTGAATAGGAGTAGGATACATTTTACCTTTAATGACGGACATACTTATAAAATTTTGATTACAGTTAAAAATATCTTTGTTAGTTTAATAATCATCATGTAATCATGTACCTAATATTTCCTATTTGAAATTTTAAAGAGGTATTATTAACAAATAAAATGGCATTAATTATTTGGTTTTAAGGTGAGTATATAGTATATCTATAAACTGTTATTTGAAAAGAATTCTTAACAAAATGAAATAAATAGTGATAAAATTATATATTTGAGTAAAGCTTAATCAAACATGTACCAGATTGCTTTGGTAGACTAAGGTTGGTCTCTTTATACAATAACTTTACTTTTCTATAATAATTTTGGGAAAAAAAGAACAGAAGATACTATTTTTTAGCTAGCCTAATTTTAAATTTAGTAGATATTAGAATATATTATAAAGCAAAACTAGAAATCAATTTAGGAAAAATAAATGGACAAAATAGAAATAGCAAAAATAGATATATTATATTAACTTTCTTTCCTAGCTTATACCTATTGGTATATATGCATATTAATTATATGTGCATATATATGATATGATCCAATTAGCTTTTTCAAAATAAAACATATTCAGAATATTTTACAAATAACATGAGAATAATTAAAGGTATTTGGCAAATAATATATACACCTATAGAAAGAAAATATCAGTTGCAATGAAGTCTTTATTTTTTATTTTAATTTTTCAAAAGATTTTATTTTTTTTATTTTGACAGAGAGAGCACAGGTGTGTGCACACTCGAGCTTGGGTAGGGGGTTGTGGGAGAAGGGCAGAAGAAGGAGAGCATCTCAGCCCCTTGGTACTGACTGCAGAGCACTGTTCAGGGCTTGATCCCATGACCCTGAGATCATGACCTGAGCTGAAATCAAGAGGTGGTTGCTTAACTGAGTGAGCCACTCAGGTTTCCACAAATGAAGTTTTTAAAAAATAACTCTAGAAAAAACAGAGATTATATTGCATTATTAAAGTATTTGAAGAAATAAAATATTTTTAAAATTTGGAAGCTGATTATGTAATTTCTTCTCAAAATTTTAACAGTGTAAAGATTACAAAGATAATTTGAGGATTAAAAAAAGCAAATGGGAGAAAAGGTAATAGCAAAAAGAATTCAGGCAGAAAACATGTATGCAATAAAGAAGGCTGAAACAAGCTACACTCAGGATACAGCTTGAATACGTCACTGAAATCAAATTTCTTGGAATGTGTGCTGTTTGGATCACTAATACCTAATGTTGATTATTGTTCAAGTCAAAATGGTGGCTTCTTAAAATAGTCTAAACCGGCTCTTTGCTGTAATGTGGAGCTGGGTCAGAGGGTAACAGTAATTGCGGACTTTTGAAAACTCTGTAGCAGGAATGATTTGGAATCTGAATAATTCTCATGACAATCTTGGAGGATAAGTATTGAAAAAGAAAAAGAAGAAAACAATACACACTATACCCAAGTTACACCTGCAGCACTTGTGGAAATGCCATTGATGGAAGATTTAGACATGTGGGGACTGACATGAAGCCTCCATTTTTGCAGATCTACTATTAGTCTTTTATACACCAATTGATGTTTCTTCAGTCTTAAATGTCCTCCTTCCTATCATCCTTATCTGGTTACCTCCTATTCAACCTGCAAAGCCTACCCAAGATGCCATTGTGACCCTGACGTATTTCCCTCTCTTCATTCCAGCTCTTACAGATCAGCTCCTCAAACCCTATCCCACTCCATCCTCTCACTCCTATTTGGGTTTCTTGCCTCCTCTATATGATCCTATAGTCTCTCTTTCGCTTATCTCCATCAATACTTATATGTATTTATATGTACATATAAGTATACAATACTTATATGATAAAATACAGTATGTTAATATAATACAATAATCATTCCTTTTATTTTTCCCACTAAATGGACTTTTGGAAAATGCTGGTCATATGGCCTGGCACTTAATAGTCACTCAAAAAATGGTCAATGGGGAATGCTTGGGTGGCTCCGAAGGTTAAGTATCTGCCTTTGGCTCAGGTCACGATCCCAGGGTCCTGGGATAAAGCCTTGCATCAGGATCCCTTCTCCCTCAGTCTGCCACTCCCCCTGCTTATGCTCTCTCACTCTGATAAGTACATAAAGAAAACCTTTTTAAAAAATGATTATTGGATGAACAAAGAAATGAAAGAAAAAAATGAATGGATGATTAGAGAATTCTCATGGAACCTTTCCATTATATCTGCAGATTATAGGCAACCTCTGGATAGAGCATAATGGATGGAAGCAAATGTAAAAGATAAGACTTGGGAAAAAATGCTCTATTGCATGAACTCAAGAAACTCTGGTATCTGTTATTCCATTGTACATCTTGTCCACATGTCCTAAATTTGAATTTATGTTGTAATTTTGAAGTCAGGAATCATTTTAGTTTTTAGTTCAAAAAATAAAAACTTTTGGGAGTCTATGAAGTGAATGTTTTAGTAGCCACTTTTCTGTTCATTACATTTTTAGTCAACAAGGTTTAAGAAACTTGGTGTATTAGGTTAAAAGGTCAAAACAAGGGGCACCTGGGTGGCTCAGTGGGTTAAAGCCTCTGCCTTCGGCTCAGGTCGTGATCCCAAGGTCCTGGGATCGAGCCCCGCATCGGGCTCTCTGCTCAGCAGGGAGCCTGCCTCCTCCTCTCTCTCTGCCTGCCTCTCTGTCTACCTGTGATCTCTGTCTGTCAAATAAATAAGGAAAATCTTTAAAAAAAAAAAAAAAGGTCAAAACAAATAAAAGTGTTCTAAGAAATCTTTTTACCCCTTTCCTTCTGTTATTTTTGTGATTTTTTTTCTATTCTATTACATTAATTTCTCTGAGCCATTTTTATAGTATTTCCTTATGATTTTCAGCTGAATTTAACACTCTCCCCCCATTACTTTATATCCTTTTATGCACCATATTCTGAAACCAGTTAAAACTGTAAAATGGGTAAAGTGAGCACAGGAGAGATTGATTCACAAGAATCTCACAGACCTGGGCAGGTGGGGGATGGTGTGTGGGGTGAGGAGGGGGAGGCATTGCTGGGAAGAAGAAAAAGTGCAAAGGCTGTCCAAAAATCAGGGATTGAGCAAAGAAAAGTGGATCGATTTAGACTTTGGCTCAAGCCCTAGCAATCAAAGGCCAAAAATGAAGATTTTTACTAATTCTGTGTCATTTGGGAACTTACTTATGGCTAAGAATAATTTCAGCGATACTCAGTAATTCAGTTCTAGCTGAACATTGCTTGCAGGCAGAAGAGTAGCACGTGCATTCTCTGGGCTCACCTACCCTTAAAATAAACAAGGCTTTCTTTGTCTGACCTTCCCTTTCATGACATTCTGGGGCATCTGCTCTGTCCATTCTCATGGGGCTCTTCTCCTCAGATCTCCCCTCCTCAGGAACACCCCATATTTTAGACTTGCTTAGTCCAGTTCTTTTAATCATCCCTTTCTACCTTTCTTCACTAAAATGCTCCAGAGAAGTTATCAACTTACTATAATTCACAGTGAATTGCAGTGAGTAACACTAACTTTAACTCTTATAAAGCATTTGTTCAGAGTATTTGTCATTCCACATAAACTTCAGGTTTTTTGAATCTGGTGATATCAAATTTTTGAAGAAGAGAGTACTGAAGGCAGTTGGGTCAATGCACAACTTTAAATCACACTCTATAGGTAAACACCACACAACTATCTCTGAAAATGGGGGGTTTTGGTGAAGAAAGGAGAAATCTTATTTATGATATTGGAATTGAAACATAGATTTTGGGATTAAAAACTTCTATCTTAAGTTTTCTGGATTAGAAAACTGCATTACATTCACATATAACCTCATAAAGGAAGATATTCTAAAATTAATTCTTATGATTTATAATGTCAATCATTTTTTCCATTTTAGGGATAACTCAAATTTGAAACCCTCTTGTACTTGAAAAAATATATAATTTTTTCCCTTGTCTTTCTGATAGAAGAGAATCTCTCTGCTTTTGACCTATAATATATTTTAAGTCCTGAAAAAACTTTTTTGACCTTTAAACATCCAGAATTTGATAACACATACATCTCCACACAAAATAGCCAGTGTGTCCTTGGATATGTTTCAGTGGGTTTTAATTTATTCACAGGTATTTCTGGGCTTTCTCTGTTTGTCAAATAAATACATTTAAATCAGGAATTTCTGGGCTGTGGCTAATTTCAAAGAGTATGTTTACGGGAATGTTATTCTCAACTTTGTCCTGTAAATCTGACCAGATTCTTAGCAGCTTGTGGGGACTCCAGCAAACACAATGTTTTATAAGGAAGCAACTCATATTTCTATACAAATCGAATGGGAATGCAGAGAGCCTATTGTATTAAAGAAGTACTAGTTGGTCTCTGAGAAACTTGGACCAGTAAATTCTTCCTATCAGCTGTTATTCCTCTTTAATGGTGACTAATATTCTTTGAGGAATACTCATTTTAAACAGAACAGAGGCCATTTATATATGAATGCTAAAATGTCAAGCCTCATTGAGTAAAACAGGTTGTGAAAATATTCAAACCTGTATTCAACCAGCAGAAACCGATGTCACATTTAAACACATTTTGATGAAATATAAAATACAGATGAAACGAGTCAGCTGGAATCAATTATGGAAGGAGTTCAAATTGGTATGTTTTAATTTTTATTACATACTTTGTAGCGCCTCATTTTAATACTTCCCGTTCCACTTTGTAATCACTTAAATGGTTTAATTAAACTTGCCCTCAATTCTTGAGTTTTGAACATGAACTAGAAATAAAACAAATCTTCTTTATATGACAAATGATTGCTACATAAAGCCTCAGCAAACAGCATGTAAATATTGAGACACTGAAACTATTCCTGTTAAAGGAAAGACAAAAAACACTTATATAAAGAAGAAGATGTTTGTGGGGCACCCGGGGTGGCCCAGTTGGTTATGCATCTGCCTTCTGCTCAGGTCATAATCCCAGGGTCCTGGGATCCAGTCCCATATTAGGTTCCTTAGCAGGGAGCCTGCTTCTCTCCCTCTGCCACTCTCCTGCTTGTGCTCATTCTCTCTCTCTCTCTGTTTGTCAAATAAATAAATAAAACATTGGGGAAAAAAAGGAAAAGATGTTTGCTATGATTGGTAACATTAACAGGGTTCTGGAACTCTGTCAATACAATAATATTTTACTTTTGAATACTAATTGTAATATTTATGTGTGCAGGGGAATGATGGAATACCTATGGTTGGATATAAGATTTCCAAGCTACAAATCAAGCAGTAGCTTATTAGAATGCAAAACTGAAAAAAAAGGCTCTATCCTAGAAAAAAATTAAACACATTTTAGTAAAACTTACAAAAATGACTAGAGGATATAATTAAAGAGGAATCTTTACATTTCTTTTGTTGATTGAAAGACGCTCAAGGAGAGAGATTTTATGTTATTTGCTAACATTTCTCAATGCGTAGAGGCTGACATGAAGTAAGCATTTAATCAAAACTTGCTGACTTAGTGAAAAGTTTTGGAAATTTATGAATGATAGGTAACCGATTTGGTTTAAAAATGTCAGTCAATTATTACCACATAATTTAGTTACCTATTATGAATTAGAAACAGAATTTCTTCCAAAGAAACTTTTTAACCTGTGAAAAGGAGTGTTAGAATTAAATTTAATATAAATCTAATAATTGTCTTACTGATACCAGAAAGAAAACTTCTATATTCATATTTACTACTCCTGAAGACTGATCTTCTAGAATATATCTCAAATACACTACAGGAAAAAACCCTTTAGAATAAGTTAGACGTTATAAACACTGCATGTTCAAGTTTTTCAAACTTATGTGTTATTTTCATTCTAATGATACAAGTAATGCTTGCTTGTCTGCAAGACTTCTGATTCCTGTTCTGGTTCTATAAATGTTCATATGCTTCTTAATACTTTCATACAAAACATTTTGGTGAAAATTCTAAATAAACAAAATAAATTATGATAATTTCAAGGGAAATTATGATGATATATTACAGTTTTAAAAATGTTTATTAAAACAATTTTTGAGGGGCACCTGAGTGGTTCAGATGGTTAAGCGTCTACCTTTGGCTTAGCTCATGATCTCCAGGTCCTGGGATAAAGCTCCAGGGGATTGTGGTGGGGATTCCTCTCAGCGGGGAGTCTGCTTCCTTCTTTCCATCTGCCTCTCCCCCTGCTTGTCCTCTCCTTGTCTCTGTTTCTTCTCTCGCAAATGAATACATAAAATCTTAAAAAGATTTTTTTGAGTTTTTACATTAAATAAAATCATAATAAATAATCACATTATTTAAATAAGCTACTTACAATTTTTTAAACTTAACAATGTCAAAAGCCACTCACACACACGAAGCTACAGAACAGTAATTAAATCACATTTTCTAGACCAAATTTCTATTACCACTGTGAGAAACATATTGGCAAATGTTTTATAATATAGGAAAAAGCCTTCCTTTTTTCACTCTTACCTTGTGCGACACAAACAGTCCACAATATAAGCCAAATGATCTCCCCTGGAAATCTCATTCTGAGGATCTTTAAGGGGTACATTTAGTAGCTGACAGTGCTCATGCTACGTCAAGTTCTCTTCCTCTACGAAATGTGATTAGTGCAGGAAAGCACTTGCTCAAAAGGAAATTGAAACACAGCTCGGAATTAAAGGGAGTACCAGATGCTCCGCCCCTCAGAAATGTTGCAAGGTAGAAGAGAAAATTCAACCCCAAACCCCAGCAGTGTCAGAGTGTGAATCTGATTCTCCCTGCATTTGCACTGAATGTTAATGCTGTGACCTGATTTTCACTTGTTTCATTAACCCAGGCATGTTCTCTGCTGGAACACGTTCAAGTTCTTGGAATGTGCAAAGCAGTAACTGCTGATATCCTCTGGATTTCATAAACCCTCAAAAGATACAATAATAGAAACTCTTGGTGGGGGGGATGGGTGAGCCTGGTGGTGGGTAGTAAGGAGGGCACCTATTGCATGGAGCACTGGGTATGGTGCATAAACAATGAATCTTGGACACTGAAAAAATAAAATAATATTGAAAAAAATCATTTACAGAACTTGGAGTGAGCCAATGCTTTCACAAACAAGACCCAGACAAGTGTGAGTAAACTTTGCCTAGAATGTAGTGCTGGCCTGCTTTTCTCACAATCCAGGAAATTATTCCTTTTAGGGCTTCTTAAATATGTGTGTGAAGCAACAGGATCACTCTGTTGGTCATAACCTCATTTAATAATTCAAAAATCAAGAAATTTGAACACTGAGTTTTTAAACTTTTTATTGAAACATGATATGCATAAAGAGCATATAAACAAGTGGGTTGATGAATATTGAGATAGTGAAGACATTAAAGGACCCAGGGCCAAGCTCAGGACACTGAAAAGCACTAGCTCTCCACGAAGCCCCAGCTCTTCCTTTCGGTGAGCTCTACCTTACCACATACAGGGGGAACACTATCCACTGTCTGTTTTATACTTTACATAAATTGAAAGATATTTATTTTTTTAGTGTGTAGAGCCTTTCACGAAAAATTATGTTTGTTATTCAACCGCACTGTTGGGTGTAATTACAGATTACTAATTCTTATTGCTATGTAATATTCGATTCTTTGACTATACCACATTTTATTTGTGTGCCTGTTCATGGGCATCTGAGTAGATTCTAGTTTCGAGCCGATAGAAATAGGGCTGCTGTTGTGAGGTTTTCGACAAAGACCTGTCCTCATTTCTGATGAGTGCCCACCTAGGGGTGGAATGGCAGGAACATGTCTAGGTGTAACAGCATCAGTTTTCTGAAAGGATTATGTGAATTGGTGTTCCCGTCAGCAGTGTGTGAACTGCTCCAAATCCTCAACACAATTGATGTTTTCAATCTGTGTAATTTTAGCCATTTTGGTGAACACAGGGCTGTAATTCTGTGGGGTTTTAGTATGCATTTTCCTGATGACAAATGACGTTGAGTGACTTTCATGTAGCGGTTGGTCCTTTAGAGATCCTCTTTGGTGAACTGTCCATTCAGGTCTTCTGCATGTATATATATTTTCTATTGAGTTATCTGTCTTCTACTTAACTCATTGTAGGAATTCTTTTTATATCCTTAGACATTCTTGGGCATATTTATTATAAATATCTTCTTCAGTCAGTGGGCTGTCATTTTGCTCAGTGTTTTTAATGAGCAGAATTTCTGCATTTTAAATTGAACAATTAAATGTTTTGTTTGCATAATTATGCTTGACTCTCATTATTTAAAACATATTCTTGAAGAGTCCAACTGACAAAGGTAAGCTGCTTTTGAAGGGGACGCTTTTTCAGAGGGTTCAAATCACAAAGTCATGCTGAATTCACTGCCATGTTTAAAACAGAACTCTGGGTTACTAAGAACCCCTTGCATGTTTATTGTTCTAACTACAGGAGAACATTTCCTTGTAAATATCATAGGATATAACAATTGCAATGGAAAAAAAAGGAAAATATTTGGAGCTTAAGAAGAAGAGACATTTTTAAAAATTTAAAATAGAACAAATTTTCAATTTTTTTTCTACTTGGGTTAGCACATTTTGTGTCTATTTAAGGATTCTTTGCCTACCTCTAGGGTACAACGATGCTTTCCTCTAAAACCATTGTTTTCTGTCTCACATTTAAGACTGCATTTGACTTCTGTGTATGGTATAATGAAGGGCAACAGATACATTTTTAAAATATGGTGATCCAACTCTTCTTGCACTGTTAATGAAAATATCATCTCTTTCCTATGACACTGCTTTACTCTGACTTTCACCATAAATCAGACAAATGGATATGTGTGAGTCCATTTCCTAATTGCTTCTCTAGGCTTAGTGAATTCACACAGCAATATCTACAAGTCTCCCTTTAATTTTTAAAATAAAACTTCTGAGGAAGTCTCGATTTCTGGGAACTTGGGGATTTTCTACTTATTTTTTAAGTTGATTTCTTATAAAGACAAATACCATATGATTTAACGTATATGAGGAATTTAAGAAACATAACAGATGAACATGGGGGAGAAAAGGGAGAGCAAAACCATAAAAGAGACTATTAACTATAGAGAATAAGCTGAGGGTGACCTGGAGGGGTGGTGGGTAAGTGGATGCGTTAAATGGGTGATGGGTATGAATGAGGGCACTTGTGAGGAGCACTGAGGGTGTATAAAAGTGATGACTCACTAAATCCTATACCTGAAACTAATATCACACTGTATATTGTTAACTAACTGTCATTTTAATAAAAACTTGGAAGAAAAAAATTTCAAAAAGTTGTTTTCTGGTTTAATTTTGTTGTGATCTAAAGATGTACTCTCAATTCTATTCTTTCAAAATTTGATGAGATTAATAACCAAAATATGTAAAGAACTTATCAAACTCAACCCCCCCCAAAAGTAATTCAATTTAAAAATGGGCAAAAGGCATGTATATGTATAGACATTTTTCTGAGGAAGACACATAGACGGCCAACAGACACATGAAAAGATGCTTAACATCACTCATCATCAGGGAAATACAAATTAAAACAGCAATGAGATATCTCCTCATACTGTCAGAATGGCTTAAATCAAGAACACAAGAAACAACTGGTGTTGACAAGGATGCAGAGAAAGGGGAACCCTGTTGCACTGCTGGTGGGAATGCAAAGTGATGCAGCCAAGGTTTCTCAGAAAGTTAAAACTAGAACTACCTGATGATCCAGCAACTGTACTATTAGGTATTTATCTGAAAAATGCAACAATGTAATAAAGGGTTACATATGCACCAATATTTATAGCAGCATTATCAACAATAGCCAAAGTATGGAGATAGCCCAAGTGTCCATTGATTCATGAATGGATAAAGAAAAAGTAGTGTATATATATGATGGAATATTACTCAGCCATTGGCTGAGTTGGTTGAAAATAAAATCTTACCAATTGTAATGACATGGATGAAGCTACAGTATAATGCTAAGTGAAATAAGTCAGTGAAAGAAAGACAAATACCATATAATTTCATTCATATCTGGAATTTAGGACACAAAACAAACAAGCAAAGGGGGAAAAAAAAGAGGGAGTGACATAAACTAAGAAACAGACTCTTAACTATAGAGAAAAAAATGATGGTTACCAAGAGGGATTTGAGTGGGGGGGTGGGTTAAATAGGTGAAAGGGATTAAGTGCACTTGTGATGAGCACTGGGTGTTATATGAAAGTGTTGAATCACTATATTCTACACTTGAAACTAATATTACACTAAATGTTAATTGGTATTTAAATAAAAATTTACAAAAATAATGGAAAATGCGATGCGATTTTATTTACAGCCCATTATATGGTCAATATTCTACCTATGTCAGTAGGTTAAATTTATGATTCTATTGTTCAAATCTTTTATATTTTTCTATGTCTTAATCTGTTTATTCTATTAGATATTGGAAGGATAAATATTCCATTGTGATTTGTCTATTTTTTGGTTTATATCAATCATTTTTATATATATTTAAAGAAATGGTGATGCTTATATTCATATTTAGAATTGTGATATCCTTTTTTGCACTGATCGTTTTATCATAACATGTCCCTTTTTATTTTTCATTTTGCTTCCAGTATGGTTTTCTGTTTTATTTGCTTTCTGTTTGTGTATTCAAAAAATTTGATACACAGAACCAAACTTATATTTTGTTTTGAAAAAAATAAGAAGATAGTACATGTGAAAAATCAAGGAAATATATATTTCTATCATTCTGAAGTTGAAGTTCATTTAACTGGTGGCACACGAATTAACAGCATAGATTTAAACATCCTCTTTATTTTTTTCCTTGGTTTTATCTCTCTCAGTATGAATCCAAATATCTTGCCTTATTTAGATTTCTGATAGTAATTCTTGTCTAGTAACAATATTAACTTAATACTTAGGGAATACTCTAGAATGTTATCAAGACTAACACTAGTGAATTGCAACTGTATAGCAAACACTGATCTACACACATTTAGCAACATTGTACTTATAACAATATAATTAAATAGGAGACTATTACTATCTCCAATGTGTAGATGAGTAAACTGATCTGTAGAACATTAAAGCAACTTTGTCAAAGTCACAAGACATAGATAGGGCCAGGTATCAAACCCAGAGATGATCTCCTGAATCTTACTTTTTAACTTATGCATATATGGCTCTCAAATGATTTGCTTCTGATGCTAAGTTTACATAAATTTAGCTGTCAATAAATAACTCATTTATGTAATTAAAAATGCTATAAAATATTTACATATGTAATTAGTGTGTGCTTCATAGTTACCTATGTATTTTATAATTTATAATTATATATGCATATTACTATAAATATTTTAAATATATACACATGTTTATGAAGAATTTAAAGTATGCTTGGGGTGAATTTATTATACAATTTTTATTTTATTTTATTTATTTTTAAAAAATATTTTATTTATTTATTTGACAGAGATCACAAGTAGACAGAGAGGTAGGCAAAGAGAGAGAGGGAAGCAGGTCCCCCACTGAGCAGAGAGCCCAATGTGGGGCTCTATCCCAGGACCCTGGGGTCATGACCTGAGCCAAAGGCAGAGGCTTTAACCCACTGAGCCACCCAGGTGCCCCTATACAATTTTTATATTACCTGCAATTGTTGAATGTCAGATGCCACTCCATTAATGAAGTGAAAATATTGAATTATTTTCAACATTATCTTTCACAAGCATTATTTTTACTATTTTTTTCTTCAATGTGATTTCAAAGATCAATAGATAAGGTATTAATTATTAATTGGGATGCCTGGGTGTGCAGTTTGTTAAATGTCAGACTTGTTTTCAGTTCAGTTTGTGATTTCAGGGTTGTGGAATGGAGCCCAGCATCAGGCTCTGAGCTCAGCATGGAGTCTGCTTAAGATTCTGTCCCTCTCCTTCTGCCCTGTGCCTCTGTCTCTAAAATAAATAAGTTAATCTTTTTAAAAAAATATAAGGCATTAGTTGAATGTCATTGTTGCTTTTCTATTCTTCATCAATACTGTAAAAAACAAAATGTTTATTTAAAAGAGACTTAGAAGAACATAAGATAGCACTAACATATTATTATTTAATAATATAAAGTTGTTATGTAGTATAGGATTACCATTACTAATCACAGACAACAAGTAGTAAACTATTAATATAAAGAGAGCAATAAATTTGTGTTAGAGAAAAATCCATTTTGTTCAAACTGGAAGTAAGTAACATTGATGCTTAGTGAAAGATGACTTGTGTGGTCAATAGATACCATAGGAGTTAGAAGGAAGGAGAAATTACTTTCCTAAAAGGCTTGATTTGGGATGGTCTCAAAACATTGGGTTATTAAATTGTAGTTTAAGGGACAAATACATCTGACCAAAGATTCTAAGGTAAAGAAAGTGAAGAGAATGTTCTAGAATTAATGAGAAGACTAACAATGGAGCAGTGGTTTTGCACAAGGAAATTATGGAAGAAGTTTTGAAGGAGAAGAGATTTGAATTTCACACAAAAGGTATATAAATTATTTTATAGGTAATATTTAATCATTAACAGATCTAATCAAGGAAAAGGAATGTAGGATTAGCAGTATTTTAATATTGCATTAGAATGGATGGAGGGAAAAGGACTTAGAAGAGGGATACAAATTAAGCAGAAGACTGAATGAATTCATCATGAAACAGTTTTATGGAAGCCAAATGAGAACAGGTCAAAAATTCTTCAGAGCTTGATTTCCTTTGAGGCCAATGAAGTTTAAGCTTCAGGCCTTTTCATTTGAACAAACACCATCAAGAACATGAAAGGGACCTTAGTGATTTTTTTTTTTTTTGCAGTCATTTGTTTTAATTGAAAAAGTACCTTAATTGTAAGAAATAAACTATTGTCTTTTTCAATTCTGAAAAATTTCCCCTTCATCATACTCCCCCTGTGTTAATCACAGGGGATTAGAAAATCATAGATATTTGGAGGACTCAACTAAGATGTCAAAGAGAATACATTTAACTTGATATCAGTGAGATATATTCTGGAGTCACAATTGTATATAATTCCATCACTGATGGCCATTTAAGCTTAAGAATGGCTTCTAGAAATACTCCTATCACCCCTGTGCCAAATTAACTGGTATCATGACACAAAGATGAAGAATGGAAAACACAGCATGTATGGGTGGATATGTGGCATAATGCCTGGCACCAGAAGGATATGGGTATTGAGGGAGAAACATTTTTAAAAGTATGGAGACAATCATCAGATGTGTTGAATTTTAAATAGATTCAATTCTCATTGATGCCTAATGAGAATGGAAGTTTGCTTCTGCCACACATGATATACTAACATCAATAGAGATACCATAACACTTATCTCTCTACAATGAGGACATCGAGAACAAACTAATTTATAATACCTCGCTCAATTCAATAGTACTTAATATTAATTACAGCACAAAAACTCTTTAATGCCTTGAAATCTTGTAGTTCATTATATCAAGGAAACTTGACAGAGGTTTTCCAAAATTTGACAACAATTTTTATTTAATTTTTATTTTTATTTAAAATTTTATTTAAAAATTTATAGAACATTACAAATCATGAGTTGTGAACATGAAAGAACTTTTCTAATATCTCAATAACAAATGACAAATTTAAATCAAACACTCAAAAGGAAAGAGAATTATTTTTCTAATTTCTCTATTGAAAATATTAGAAAATTATGTTGTATAAAGAGATACTTTCTCTAAAGAGTATTTAGGCAAAATGTAAAAGTTAAAGGTATCATAGAGTTGTATAAGACAATTAATATGCATACTATGTTAACTTTCTGGCTTTTATGATGTCTGTAGTATCTGCCAACTTTCTTAGTTTTATAATTTTTAATAATTCACTTCTAATTTTAATTTTCTTGCTTTATTTCTAATTAAAAATATTTACTTTTAAATTTAATTTTTGTTTTCAATTTGTGGTCTTTTGCTTAGGAAGGTCCATCCAAATCGCATGTTGCATTTAAAAAACTGGGTGTTCCCACATATAAAAACAGAGATGGTTGTCAGAGGGGAGAGGAGAATGGGGCAATAAGCAAAATAGTGAAGAGGAGTGCAGATACAGGGTTCCAGTTATGCAGTGATAAGTCATGTGAACCAAAGTCACAGCATAGGGGATATATTTAATCATATTGTAATAGCACTGCATGGTGACAGATGGTAGCTCACTTGTGGTGAGCATAGCTTAACATATAAAGAAGCTGAATCACTATGCTGTATACCTGAAACTAATGTAGCATTGTGTGTCAACTATACTCAAAAAATATTTTTATTGAAAAACTGTGTCTTTCCTGATTACAGTATTTTTAAAAGTGACAGATAATAACTAAGGTCAGTCTATCCTATGAAATCCACAACATTTTAAGGCCCCTTACGTAGTCCTAAAGAAATATTATTTATTTATTTATTTATTTATTTATTTATTTATTTATTTAAAGATTTTACTTATTTACTTGAGAGAGAGGGAGAGTGAGTACAATTCCGGGGGAACAGACTCCCCACTGAGCAGACAGCCAGATCTATGCAAGGCTGAATCCCAGGACCCCAAGATTGTGACCTGAGCCAAAAGCAGATGCTTAACTAGCTGAGCCACCCAGGCACACTCTAAAGACATATTTTATTTTTTTTTAATTTTTATTTTTATTTAAACATATAATGTAACCCCACCATCCTCTCCCAACCCCACTACCCCCCACCCCCTTCAGTTTGTTTTATGACATTAAGAGTCTCTTTTGGTTTGTCTCCCTCCCAATCCCATCTTGTTTCATTTATTCTTTTCCTACCCCCTTAACCCCCACCCCCGTTTCGTCTCCACTTCCTCATATCAGGGAGATCATATGATAGTTGTCTTTCTCTGATTGACTTATTTCACTAAGCATAATACCCTCTAGTTCCATCCATGTCGTCGCAAATGGTAAGATTTCATTTCTTTTGATGGCTGCATAGTATTCCATTGTATACATATACCACCTCTTCTTTATCCATTCATCTGTTGATGGACATCTAGGTTCTTTCCATAACTTGGCTATTGTGGACATTGCTGCTATAAACATTCAGGTGCATACGCTCCTTCAGATCACTATGCTTGTATCTTTAGGGTAAATACCCAATAGTGCAATTGCTGGGTCATAAGGTAGCTCTATTTTCAACTTTTTGAGGAACCTCCATACTGTTTTCCAGAGTGGTTGCACCAGCTTGCTTTCCCACCAACAGTGTAGGAGGGTTCCCCTTTCTCCACATCCTCGCCAACATCTGTCATTACCTGACTTGTTCATTTTAGCCATTCTGACTGGTGTGAGGTGGTATCTCATTGTGGTTTTGATTTGTATTTCCCTGATGCCCAGTGATGTGGAACACTTTTTCATGTGTCTGTTGGCCATCTGGATGTCTTTTTTGCAGAAATATCTGTTCATGTCCTCTGCCCATTTCTTGATTGGATTATTTGTTCTTTGGATGTTGAGTTTGCTAAGCTCTTTATAGATTTTGGATACTAGCCCTTTATTTGAGATGTCGTTTGCAAATATTTTCTCCCATTCTGCCAGTGGTCTTTTGGTTTTGTTAACTGTTTCCTTTGCTGTGCAAAAGCTTTTGATCTTGATGAAGTCCCAATAGTTCATTTTTGCCCTTGCTTCCCTTGCCTTTGGCATTGTTCCTAGGAAGAAGTTGCTGTGGCTGAGGTCGAAGAGGTTGCTGCCTGTGTTCTCCTCAAGGATTTTGATGGATTCCTTGCTCACGTTGAGATCCTTCATCCATTTTGAGTCTATTTTTGTGTGTGGTGTAAGGAAATGGTCCAATTTCATTTTTCTTCATGTGGCTGTCCAATTTTCCCAACACCATTTGTTGAAGAGGCTGTCTTTTTCCCATTGGATATTCTTTCCTTCTTTGTCAAAGATTAGTTGATCATAGAGTTGAGGGTCTATTTCTGGGCTCTCTATTCTGTTCCATTGATCTATGTGTCTGTTTTTGTGCCAGTACCACACTGTCTTGATGATGACAGCTTTGTAATAGAGCTTGAAGCCTGGAATTGTGATGCCACCAACTTTGGCTTTCTTTTTCAATATTCCTTTGGCTATTTGAGGTCTTTTCTGGTTCCATATAAATTTTAGGATTATTTGTTCCATTTAAAGACATATTTTAAAGGGAAGATGCTTTGCACCTTTGATGTCTACTGAAACTAATTACTGCATAACAAGTTTGTTATTGGTTTGGAATGGGCAGTTGACAGCTATGGCTTCTGAACCATTACTCATAATGGCAGCTATGAACAGCTTATTATTACTTAAATTAAAATTTAAATAAAATTAAATACAGCTCTTGACCTCCATTTCTGGTCAAGATAGAACATAAGGACTGGATTTACCCTTCCATCTGAGCAACAAAACACAACCAAAAAACTGAAAAAAATCTATGAAAAACAGCTTTCAAGATAAGGGACACCAAGCCATAAAAAACAGACCTTTGAGATGGAGGTGAGCCCTGTAATTGCTCCAATGTATTTCCTTGAGACAATTTCTAGTGTTGAGGAACCCATGTAGAGTCAAACAGACTCCCTCAGTTGAGGAGATGCAGCTAGAGATAGCAAGGCAGCTCAAGTTTGCAGGACAGTATTGGAGAAGAGGCAATTGCACAGAGACAGAAATCCAGAGACGTGCAGATTATTCCCTCAAGTATTCCTACTCAGCTAGCACAGACTAATGATTGTATGCATTTGAGAAAACTATTTAAAGCAGCCCCATGCCCCAAAAAACTTCCCACCTAGAAAAACTAGCTGTAACACTCCCTGATTCTGGCACAGAGCTGAGTATGTTCCTTGATCCCACAAACAACCTGAGCACTTAGAGTGTACTGAAAGGGTTTTGTTTCAGGACTGGAGGATAATTAGCTCTGAGCTGAGCACTATTCTACTCTTATCTAGTAAATATTAAAACCAGAACCAAAGGATCAAACTATTTACCAGTAACTTAACTGGATCCCAGAACAAAGCTCAAGAATATTTACAGGAATTTTTTTAAACCTAGAAGCCTACAATTTAAAATTCAAAATGTCCAGTAACTGATTAAAAAAATAACTGGAGATGCAAAGAAGCAGAAAACATTAAGAAATTGAAACTGGCTCAGAACAGACATCAATGTTAGGATTAAAAGACAAGGACATTATACCAATTATTGTAACTGCATTCTCGATGTTCAAAAAAGTTAAATGGAAATATGGAAGATATTAAAAACAACCTTTGGGATTAAAGATTGATTACACATTGCAGAGGAAAATATTAGTGGCCTTTAAGAAGTAACAATAGAAACTATTCAAAAAGGAACATAGAAATAAAAGAGAATTGAAAAAATAAGAAGAAACAGAACATCAGTGAAATGTAGCTCATGTTCAAACTTGAAAAGGAGGGAGAGAAAAAAATTTCAAAATATTTATATTTTTCAGAAATATAATGGCTAAAAATTTTCCGAATTTGATAAACTCATAGTTCCATGAAATTTGGTGAACCCCAAGCATGAGAATGAAGAAAACTAGACCAATGTGCATCATAATCAAATGGCTCGATATCAGTGATAAATAGAAGACGTTACATGACATACAGAGGATAAGGATGATGGGGGAAAAAAGAGATTCCTTCTTGGAAATAATGCAAGTGAGAAGACAATGGTGCATTTTTTAAAGTATATTTTTAAGTAATGAAAAGAAGACACTGTTGACCTAGAGTTCAATATTTGTAAAAAACAAAAAAAAAATCCATAAAAAACAAAGATAAAAGGAAGACTTTTCAGATACACAAAGCCTGGTCGAGTTCATCACCAGCAAATCCATGCTACAAGAAATGTTACAGGAAAAATTCAGGCAGAAAAAAATACTATATGAAAATATGAATTACACAAAGGAATAAAAAGTACTACAGGAAATGGAAATTGTGGCTACATTGTTTATTGTATGTAAATGATTCCTCACTAAAGCTTTTTTTAAAAATTCATTTTTCAGGGGCGCCTGGGTGGCTCAGTGGGTTGGTGCCGCTGCCTTCGGCTCGGGTCATGATCCCAGGGTCGTGGGATCGAGCCCCGCATCGGGCTCTCTGCTCTGCGGACAGCCTGCTTCCTCCTCTCTCTCTGCCTCTCTGCCTACTTGTGATTTCTCTCTATCAAATAAATAAATAAAATCTTTAAAAAACAAAAAAAAACAAAAAAAATTCATTTTTCAGTCTCACCGTCACTGTTCAGGTACTCAATAGCCATGTGGATAGTGGCTGTTTTATTGGACAGCACACATACAGAGCAGTCCTATTGTAACAGAAATTTCTCTTTTTAAAAATATTTATTTATTTAGTTAAGTAATCTCTATGCCCGACACATGGCATGAACCCATACCCTGAGATCAAGAGTCACATGCTATTCCAATTGAGTCATTCAGGAGACGCTCATCACAGGTATGTCTCCTGGATGCCGCTGTCTAAATGAAATGTCAATCCAAAGTCAGGGTCCATTATGCTCAAAAAGAAGGCAGGATTTTCCATAGGTTAATCCTGATATATATTTGAAATGAGGGGATATGAAACAGCATCTTAAATTCTTAATAATGTAACTAGTAGGTACATTAGTTAGGTAAACCAATCTAATTGATTTTTAATAATCACAGATATAAGTAGTATAATTTAAAGAGGAATTCAGATTCAGGCACCTTTTACTCAAAGTTTGATACTTATTTTTCAGTTGTAGTGGTTGGAGCTTTTCTATAAGTAACCTCCTAAAACAAACCACTACCACTTTGATTGAGAGCACCACTGCCAATGCAAAATACTAATTATTAAAGCTGTAAAAACTTGTGAAGAGTCCCTTATTATTTCTCTAATAAATTCAAACCAGGAACAGGTTGTCATTTTCAGTTACTGTACCTGATCTCCTGTCCAATTTTCCTCCCTTATCGACTCAGAGAATTTTCCCCTGAGGTCAGATTTTCCTCTCCTTCCTTTCCTTACCTGATAGAGCTTAAAACATCCTCACAAATTTCATTGTCTCTCCTCATTGATGACATAAAAAAATATAAATTATCTTGTGTAAGCATGACCTAATGTAAAGGTCACTCTTCAGATTAATTTCAGAATGTCTCCTCACTTGTACAAAGACCAAACCTTCTAGAATTCCCTTTCCTACTCCTGAGGAGGCTAGTACCTTAACTTCTTTAAGAGAGGACACTGCTAACATAATCTAGTTTAACAATTTGCATAAGGTGAAGAACACTGACAGTGGATTTTCTTTAATTCTAGTTGTGGGAAAGTGAAAACATGTAAGTAAATGTCTTCATTGCTATTTATTGCACTTATTTTATTAGATGCATTTCTAAAACTAGATTGCAAGCTCATCAAGTAATCAGCCCTTTTGAAGAAAAACAAACAAACAAACAAACTAAACTACCACCTCCGTAGCAACTTCCTCAGTCACACTGGAACACATGCAGAAAGCTCTAAAAGTTTTAAGAGAAAATTGGTTCTCCTTTCTCTGTACCAGCTCTAACCTCTAATGTCTGCTTTCCTAGGATCCCAGCCATTCATCTTAGGGTAGAACTTAAAACATACCTTTTCTCTTCTCTTCTCTTTTTCTTTCTAGTGATTTATTTATTTATTTTAGAGAGAAAGAGAGAGAGAGAGAGTGAGCGAGCACAGGGGGATGGGCAGAGGGAGAGAGAGAGAGAGAGAGAGAGAGAAACCTAAGCTACTCCACCTTGAATGCAGAACCCAGTGTCAGGCTTGATCTTACAACCCTGAGATCACAACCTGAGCAGAAACCAAGAGTTAGATGCTTAACTAACTGTGCCAACCAGGTTCCCCATTCATGCACATTTCTGAATCTCTTCCAGGCTATATTAAAAACCTGTGAGCAGGTTAGTTGAAAGTTGCATTCTAGAAGATGTCAGCAGAGTTGGGGACCTCGTTTTATCTGGTCCCTTGAAATTAGTTGGAAATCTATGAAACTGTTCTGAACACACACGAATTCAGCCTTAGATGTAAGGAAATATATCTGGAACTCTACAAGTAGTAACACAACTGCTTTTTCAAGATAGGAGGTGCAGAATCATGAATGTATGGGAAATATCAGAAGATAAACAGAGGGGGGAGGGAGCCTTTATAAGCTGGCTACTGGAAAGTGATATAACACTGGAAATCAAAATTGGAACCTTCAGGAATCTGCTCTAGTGAGAAACATCTCTTTCTGAAAGGGGAACAGAGGATGAAAGAGCAGAATTCTATGTGGGTCATTGTGGTCTCAGGATCTTAGGAGACACAGAAAGAATGGGGGTTTCATATCCAATAGAGTGTCCAAGCAGTGGAGTGGAGACCCTGGTTATGGGCAGTGAGTCCAGGAGGGATGATCAGCTCTGGCTGCCACAAACCTTGAGCTCAGCCGGTAGGTAGACTGCTCTTTGCCTGAGCACCCTGAAAAGAACTAGAATGCGTGGGCCATTTAACATCACCTGTGAGAGACAAAACAGCAACACCCATGACTGAGCAACAGCTCTCAGGGCAGCAGTGATTCTGGAAAGGACAGAAGGATGCTATCTAGCCATGACCTGCGAGCAGTGGAGAAATGTATGTGTGTGAGCCCACAACTGCTTACCGTTGCAAAGACACAAAGTAAAGTGTTGTTTTGGCTGCAGTGACTCTCTCCAGGATAACTGCTGTGGTGGGCAAACATGGGAATCTGTGGGTTTGGTGCACACAGAAGTGGAGATGGTTTGACCTGGGAGATTTATTGAAGAAGGGGAACCACAATCTTGTGCCTCTGATCTGGAGATTTGGGCTCAGCCATTTTTGCTCTCACCCTCTGAAAAGTCTCAGAAAGCCATCAGGGAAAAAAAGCTGCACCAAGGACCAGTTACCTTTGGCTCATCCCCCTGAGAAGGAGTGGGACAACTCCACCCAGGCAAAGACACCTGAGAAGTAAAATAGGAGGCCCCTCCCCCAGAAGACAGAATGGAAGAACAGGTGAATGACAAGCTTATAGATCTCACAGGGCTGTAAAGCACCAGTGCCAGAGAGAATAATATATTGAGCTCCAGTAATATATTGAGGTGTTTCTGCTTGACTCATTTATCCTTCAGTCTAAAATTTTACATTTCTTTTTTTTTAACATTTTCCCCATTTCAACTAGATTCTTATTTTACTGACTTATGTTTTTAAATCACTTTCTAACTTTTTTCCTCATGTCTACATCTTATAGATTTATGCCTCATTCTAGTCCTTTTTTCACTCTGTTCAATTTTATTTATATATATATAAGCTCTGCTTTCCTTGCCAATTTTTGGATTGTAGTATCCTCTAACACACAAACCAAAATTCAATCAGGAACCAGATCACTCTGTTTTTTCCACCCTGTGAGATTAGAGTCTCTCTCTTCCTACCCCTTTTTATATTGTTTTGGTTCATCCTGGCTTTGTTTACTTTTCTGTGGTGGCTTCAGTCCAGTTCGGATTTTTTCCAGGATGCAATTTTCTTGGGTCATGGATGATATTCCAGACTCTGTTCATTCACTCACTCACCTTTCCTTGGGCAGAATGACTAGAAGGAGGAACACACAGCAAAGGGAAGAACCAGAGGCAATATTCTCTGCCACAGAGCTAATCCATATGGACATAGGCAAAACATCAGATATAGAATCAGGATAGCAATTATACAGATAATACCTAAGTTTGAAAAAAGCATACATGACAATACAGAATCTCTAAGTATGGAAATGAGATCTAATCTGGCTGAACATACAAATGCTATGACAGAGATGCAATTTAAACTGGATGCTCTAACAGCTAAGGTCAATGAGGCAGAATCGAGAATAAGTGATCTTGAGGACAGGCTGGAAGAAAGGAAAGAAGTTGAGGAAAGAGAGAAAGACAACTAATAGTCCATGATGAAAGGCTTTGAGAATTTAATGATGCATTGAAAAGAACCAATGTCAGAATTGTCAGGATCCAAGGGGGGGTGGAAAGAGAGAGAGCTGAAAGGGATATCTGAGTAAATTATAGCTGAGAACTTCCCTAATCCAGGGGAGGAAGCAAGCATTCATGTCCAAAAGGCAGAGAGGACCTCTCCACAAATCAATAAAAACATATCAACACTCCAATATATAATAGTGAAGCTTGAAAATCTTGAAGCCAAAGAAGCTATCCCAAGAGCAGCTAGGGAGAGGAGATAATATTAGACTTATCCACAGAAATCTGGCAGGCCAGAAAGGGCTGGCAAGATATATTCAGAGTACTAAATGAGAACATTCAGCCAAGAACACTTTATCCATCAAGGCTGTAATTCAGAATGAAAGGAGAGGTAAAGAGTTTCCAGGAAAAATAGAAACTGAAAGAATATGTGACCATCAAGCCAGCCCTAAAGGAAATAGTAAAGGGGATACAGTAAGCAAAGAGAGACCCCAAGAGTCACACAAACCAGAAAGTAACAGAGACAATCTACAGAAACAGGGACTTTGCAGACAATACAATGGCACTAAATTCATATCTTTCAATAGTTACTCTGAATGTAAATGGGTTGAATGTTCCCATCAAAAGACACAGGGTATCAGATTGGATAAAAAAGCAGGACCCATCCATATGCTATCTACAAGAGACTCATTTTGAGCCTAAAGACACCAACAGATTGAAGGTGAGGGGACAGAGAACAATTTATCATGTTAGTAGACCTCAAAAGAAAGCTGGGGTAGCAATCCTTATATCAGACAGATTAGCTTTTAAACCAAAGACTGTATTAAGAGATGCAGAGGGACACTATATCAAACCCCAAGGGTCTATCTGACAAAAGATCTAAAAATGGTAAGTATCTGTGTTTCCAATGTGGGAGCAGCCAATTATATAAACCAATTAGAATGCAAAGTAAAGAAACATATTGATAATAACACATTAATCATAAGAGACTTTAATACCCCAATCACAACAATGGACAGAAAATCTAAGCAGAAGATCAACAAAGAAACAAGGGCTTTGAATGACACACTGGACCAGATGGACTTCACAAATATATACAGAACATTCCATCCTAAAACAATAGAATACTCATTTTTCTTGAGTGCACATGGAGATTTCTCCAGAATAAATCACACATTGGGTCACAAATGGTCTCAACAGATACTGAAAGACTGGGATCATTCCCTGCATATTTTCAGACCACAATACTTTCAAACTGTAATTCAATTCACAAGAAAAAATTTGGAAGGAACTCAAACACTTGAAGGTTAAAGAACATCCTGCTGAAGAATGAATGGCCAACCAGGAAATTAAAGAAGAACTTAAACAATTCATGGAAACTAATAAAAATGAAAACATACTGATTCAAAACTTATGGGATACTTCAAAGGCAGTCCTAAGAAGGAAGTACATAGCAGTGTAAGCCACTCTTAAGAAATTAGAAAAGTCTCAAATTCACAAGCTAAGTTTATCCCTAAAGGAGCTGGAGAAAGAACAGCAAATAAAGCCCAATCCAAGCAAGAGAAGAGAAATAATAAAGATTAGAGCAGAAATTAATAAAATAGAAGCTAGAAGAACAGTAGAATAGATCAACAAAACTGGAAGCTTGCTCTTTGATAGAATTTATAAAATCAATAAACCTCTGGCCAGACTTACCCAAAAGAAAAGAGAAAGGATCCAAATTAATAAAATCATGAATGAAAGGAGAGAGATCACAATCAATACCAAGGAAAAAGAAGTAATTTTTAGAACATTTTATGAGCATCTATATGCCAACAGATTAGGCAATCTGGAAGGAATGCATACATTCTGGAAATTTATGAGTTACCAAGACTGAACCAGGAAGATGCAGAACATCCAAAAAAAAAAAACCCAAACAATCCAAAAAAACAATAACCAGCAAGGAAATTAAAATGGTAATCAAAAACCACCCCAAAAACAAGAGTTCCAGTGGCAGATGGCTTCCCAAGGGAATTCTACCAAACATCTAAGAATAAATAATACCTATTCTGCTAAAGCTGTTTCAAAAAATAGAAATAGGAAAAACTTCCAAATTCATTCTATGAGGCCAGCCTTATCTTGATCCCAGAACCAGACAAAGACCCCATCTAAAAGAATTACAGACCAATATCCCTGATGAATATGGATGTCAAAATACTCACCAAGATCCTAGCCATTAGTATCCAAAAATACATTAAAATGTTTATTCACCATGACCAGATGGGATTTATTCCTGATATTCAAGGGTGGGTCAACATTTTCACACAATCAACATAAGAGAGCACAGTAATAAAAGAAAAAACAATAACTCTATGATCTTCTCAATTGATGCAGAAAAAGTACTTGACAAAATACAATATCCATTCTTTATAAAAACTTTCCAAAGAATAGGGATAGAGGGAACATACCTCAATATCATTAAATCCATCTATGACAAATCCACAGCAAATATTATTCTAAATAGGGAAAAACTGAGAGCTTTCCCTTTAAGGTCAGGAACTTAAAGTCAGGGATGCCCACTCTCACCACTGTTGTTCACCATAGCACTAGAATTCCTAGCCTCAGGAATCAAACAAAAAGAAATAAAAGGCATTCAAATTGCAATGAAGAAGTCAAACTCTTTCTCTTTGCAGATGACATGATACTTTATGTGGAAAACCCAGAGGACTCAACCCCCAAATTGTTAGAGCTAATACAGCAATTCAGCAATGTGTCAGGATGCAAAATCAATGCACAGAAATCACTTGCATTACTATAAACTAAAAATGTGCCTGAAAAAGGAGAAATTAAGGAATTGATCCCATCTATAATTGCACCAAAATCCATAAGATAACTAGGAATAAATCTAATCAAAGAGGTAAAGGATCTGTACTCTAGAAACAACAGAACAGTTATGAAAGAAATTGAAGAAGACAAAAAGATGGAAAAGCATTCCTTGCTCATGGATTGGAAGAATAAATATTGTTAAAATGTCTATGGTGCTAAGTGCAATCCACACAGTCAATGCAATTCCTATCAAAATACCATTGACATTTTTCACAGAGCAGGCACAAACAATCCTAAAATTTGTATGGAAACAGAAGAGTTCAGGAATTGCCAGGAGATTGTTGAAAAAGAAAACCAAAGCTGGGGGCATCACAATGCCCAACTTCAAGCTATATTACAAAGCTGTGATCATCAAGTACTAGCACAAAAACAGACACATAGATCAATGGAACAGAATAGAGAGCCCAGAAATGGACCCTCAACTCTATAGTCAACTAATCTTCGACAAAGCAGGAAAGAATATCCAATGGAAAAGAGACAGGCTCTCCAATAAATGGTGCTGGGAAAATTGAACAGCCACATGCAGAAGAATGAAACTGGGCCATTCTCTTACACCATACACAAAGATAAACTCAAAATAAATGAAAGACCTAAATGTGAGATAGGAATCCATCAAAATCCCAGAGGAGAACACAGGCAGCAGTCTCTTTGACTTTGGCCACAACAACTTTCTCTAAGACACCTTTCTAAAGGCAAGGGAAACAAGAGCAAAAATGAACTATTGAGACTTTTTCTAGATAAAATGTTTCTGTGCAGTGAAGGAAACAATCAACAAAACTAAAAGGCAACCTACAGAATGGGAGAAGATATTTGCAAATGACATTAGAGATAAGGGGTTGACATCCAAGATCTACAAAGAACTTCTCAAACTCAACACTCCAAACCAAACAATTCTATCAAGAAATAGACAGAAGACATATGAATGGCTAACAGACAAATGAAAAAATGCTCCACATCACTTGTCATCTAGGAAATGCAAATCAAATCCAAAATGAGATACCACCTTACACTTAAAATCACCAAAATTAACAAAACAGGGAATAGCAAATGTTGGCAGTGATGTGGAGGAAGGGGAACCCTCCTACACTGTTGGTGGGAATGCAAGCTGGTATAGCCACTCTCAAAAGAGTATGGAGGTTCCTCAAGATGGTAAAAATAGAAATACCCTACAAATCAGCAATTGTACTACTGGGTATCTACACCAAAAATACATACATAGTGAAAAGATGGGGCATCTGCACCCCAATGTTCATAGCAGCAATGTCTACAATAGCCAAACTGTGGACAGTACCAAGATGTCCTTCAACAGATGAATGGATAAGGAAGATGTGGTTAATATATACATTGGAATATTACTGAGCCATCACAAAGGATGAGTTGCATTGACATGGATGGAACTGGAGGGTATTATGTTAAGGGAAATAAATCAATCAAATAAAATCAATCACAGAAAGGCAGTTATCATATGGTTTCACTCATATGTGGAACATAAGGATTAGTGCAGAGGACCATAGGGGAAATGAGGGAAAACTGAATGGGAAGAAATCAGAGAGGAAGACAAACTATGAGGTACTCTGGGCTCCAGGAAACAAATCAAGGTTACAGAAGGGAGGGGTTAGGGTTTGGGAAACTGGGTGATGGGCATTAAGGAGGTTACACGATCTGATGAGTCCTGGGTGTTATATGCAACTAATGAGTCATTGAACACTACATCAGAAACTAATGATGTACTATATGTTGGCTAATTGAACTTAATAAAAAAACAATCTGTGAGCAGAGTCACTTGTTTGGCCCTGCAGTGACATTGTTTCAACTTTCAAAGCTCTACTAATCTAGTGATAATTGCTAATTAATGATTCATTTTATGTGTCAAATGCTGTATTAAATGTATCATCTGCTTTCATCTTCTTATAAACTTTGTAAGATAGTTCTATCATTCCTTTTTCCACATAATGGTAGCTGAATTTCAGAGAGGATTAAGTTAGTTATTAAAATAGATTAGAAACCAGGCTATCTGGTTACACATTTGAATATTTAACATTAGGCTAGCCATTTTTCTGACCCAAGTGTATTCACAGTAGTCCCCTCTTAGCCATGGTGTCAGTTACCCATGGTCACCTCCAGTTTGGAAGCAAGTGGTCCTCCTTCTGACAAATGGTCAGAAGGTCAATAGTAGCCTGATGCTAGATCACAATGTCTGCATCATTCACCTCACTTCACCTCACCATGTAGGCATTTTGTCATCTCACATCATCACAAGAAGAATGGTGAGTACAGTGCTATAAGATGTTTTGAGAAAGAGAGAGACCACATTCACATAATTTTTATCACAGTATAGTGTTATAATTATTCTATTTTATGGTTAGTTATTTCTGTTAACCTCTTATTATACTTAATTTTAAATTAAACTTTATCATAGTTATATATATATGAAAAAAATATATAAATATATATGAAAAAAATCATATATGTAGGGTCTAATACTATCTGCAATTTCAGGCATCCACTGGGAATCTTGGAATGTATCCCTTGCAGAGAAGTGGGACTACCTTATTCACAAACTTCATTACCAATTTTTGCTCTGGACCGAGGAAATTCTTAGGCTTAATTTTCTTCTTGTCTCTAATGAAGACTCACAGGCACATAATGTAATATTTTGTGTAATGATACTACACTGTATTTGGTAATAAGGCTATAATTTCTTTTTTTAAGTTATCCTCCTAGAAACACCTCTTAAATTATGTCCTGCAAAATAGAAGTGATTATTTCTTGGGGAAAAATAAAACAAGTCTTGCCTAGGATGTATAGTTAGTTGAAAGTCAATGGTTAATAGTCCAGTTAATATAACCAGCTAGGCCAGATTATATGTCACCATTTAAATGAAATTCAAGCATAAAATGATACTGAAAACTTCTGTTTGATTCTGTTTGGATGTGCATTTAACAATCAAAGGGAATAAAACATATGTAAAAGTCAGGCTGGGTATATGACCAAGTTTTAGTAGATTAGATATAAGATTCTATTTATATCACAAGAAACATGGTTGCTGCTAGTTCCATTGTTAAGTTTATATTCTATTAAGAAATCCTGTTAATTAGTAATTAAACATTATGTTATAACATTCCTAATGTTGGGACGCCTGGGTGGCTCAGTTGGTTAAGCGGCTGCCTTCGGCTCAGGTCATGATCCCAGCGTCCTGGGATCGAGTCCCACATTGGACTCCTTGCTCGGCAGGGATCCTGCTTCTCCCTCTGCCTCTGCCTGTCTCTCTGTCTGCCTGTGCTTGCGCGCTCTCTCTAACAAATAAATAAATAAAATCTTTGAAAAAAAAAATAACATTCCTAATGTTATTAGTAAACCCACAAAAATACAACTGATTATAAAAGAGATTTTTTTCTCTTAGGTATTCTGGGAGAATAAAGTTTCATTTATAAAGTATTTCTCAAAAGATAATTTAAGATTGAACTACATATTGACCTTAGTACCAAGAAATGAGATGGTATCCTGATTCTTTGCACATAGAACTGGCTGCAAAGAAAACTTGAATCAGATTACATAGCAGGAAAAGGAAAGAAAAAAAGAGAGAAAAAGAAAGAGATACCTCTTACTTCATTATGAACTTAACTGTGAAAATGGATTAGGTAGTATTGGCTAAAATAAGTTTAGGAAGGAAATTTCTAACATGAGAATAAACTTGTAAAATTACAGATGCTATGAACTTTTATGTTAAAACCATTTCAAAATTTTATCCAAGAATATCATCCTAATTCCCAACCCCCGAATAGCATATAAAAACATGCTGTTGGGGATTTTGCTCACCTTGCAAAATTGCTTGATATAAAAAATTAAATAAAATTATTAAAATTGGTGAAAAAGCATCTTTTTCTTTTGATGATATAAATGATTTTGAAATGATATTTTTTGATTATGAAATTAATTCTTCACCTCTCATGCACTTCCCAGCTATTCACAATTTTGCTTTACATCTCCAATCTAAAACAGTTCTCTTGGAATTCTCCCAGGGAGCTTCCAAATCATATATTTAGTCCTTTTCAGTGTATTGTTTTCTTAGGACTACTGCAATACATTACCAGAAACTGGGTGGTTTAGAACAGAAATTTGTTTCCTCACAGTTCTGGAGGTCAGAAGTCTGAAGTGAAGGTGTTGGCAGGACCTCACTATTTCCAGAGATATTAGGGAGTAGCTTTCTATGCTCTTCCTAGCTTCTAGTGATTGTTATCATCCTTGTAGTTCCTTGTTTTGCAGGGGCATCACTCCAATCTCTGCCTCCATTGTCATGTGGCCTTCCTCCTTGTGTGCTGTCTAAATCTCCTTGTCTGTGTCTAAATCTCCCTTTTTCTTTTATAAGAACACCAATCACTGATTATGGACCCTAATCTAGTATGACCTAATCTTATCTCGATTATATCTGCAAAAGTCTTATTTCCAAGTAAAGTCACATTCAAAGTTATGGGAGGAAGGACTTGTCCATACTATTTTAGGAGATATAATTCAACCAAAAATACTCAATCTTATTACAAATTCCCCATACCCTCTTTGATGCATTTGACATTATTGATCTTTTTTTCTTTGAAACTTCCCCATTTTGTCTTTCATGATATTGAATTTTTCTTGGTCTTAATCTTCTCTAACCTTTTCCAGTTATGTCTTCTTGATTGTTTTATTTTCTGGTTGTTTTTTCAATATGTCATTCCTTATTTTTGTCTTTAGTGCTTTCTTTTCCATAGTCTCAATCTCCATGCATTTAATAAGGGCATACTGGTAACTACATGTACTTATGTTAGCTGGATGATGACCATGAACAGAAAAATAATCATAGTCCTACTTGGGAACTTATGGTAAAACAGAGGGACACAGGTAAACATACCAATAAGTGTAACACTGAGTAGAAAAGGAACATAAATCATGCAATAGGGAAGCCTTCAAAATACAGAAGATACTCGCTTTTCTCTTCTAAGACAGCTACCACTAGACTTGTGTTATCTCTGATGCATCTTGCTTTGCTTTCTCTGCAACTGTTTGGCGATTGAAATAAGAAATTAAACTATGATAATTTGGCATCCCAACTTTTTCAAGACCGGTCTTCCACTCCCTTAGTGATTTTTGAGCTCCTCTGGGGATCCTTTCAGCCCTGGTTTAGGGAGAGAGGAGCAGGTGGGGAGCATCTGGAACCAGTGCCAGGAAGGAGGGAAAAGTCACCCTTCATCTTTGTGACTAGTCCACTTTTTGGCCTGGACCACAGTCTCCAGTATTTAAGGACCACTGGTTGCCCCAGGGTTTTTCTTCTAGGAAATCTGGGGTACAACTTCTTCAAATATATTAAAATATACCCTAAATCTAGCTCCAGGCTTGTTCTATTCTCCAGCCCGAGCAAATTCTCTTCACTTTCTTTTTCTTTATTCTCCCAACCAACTAACTTTATCAACTCCTTTTTTAAAAAATTAAAACTCCTTTTTTTTCTTTTTAACTTTATTTAAGCTTTATTTAAACATATAATGTAACCCCACCACCCTCTCTCAACCCCTCTTCCCCCCACCCCCCTCAGTTTGTTTTATGACATTAAGAGTCTCTTTTGGTTATTCTCCCTCCCGATCCCATCTTCTTTCATTTTTACTTTTCCTACCACCTTAACTCCCACCCCCGTTGCATCTCCACTTCCTCATATCAGGGAGATCATGTGGTAGTTCTCTTTCTCCAGTTGACTTATTTCACTAAAACTCCTTTTTAAAAAAATTTTTCATCTTTATAGCCATATTCCATCCCTTCATTTTGTGTTTACCCTTATATATGTTTTTCATTCTTTAAAATTTTGGGAGGTAGTTTCTTCTAAGACACTAAAATACTCCTCAAATTAAGTGGGTGACCCTGTTCTAGTCGCCAGTCTAATATATATATTTTTTCTTTTTTATATTTTTTCTTTATTTGTTTTCTTTTTAAAATTTTTTTTCTCTGAACTTTTTTATTCCCTTTCTCTCCTCCACGATTTGGGGTCTCTTCTGATTTGGTTAAAGCACATTTTCCTGGGGTCTTTGATACCCTTTTAGTATTTTATTTGCTCCTTCATATATTCTTATCTGGACAAAATGACAAGGCGGAAAAACTCACCACAAAAAAAAGAACAAGAGGCAGTACTGAAGGCTAGGGACCTAATCAATACGGACCCTGGTAATATGTCAGATACAGAGTTCAGAATGACGATTCTTAAGGTTCTAGCTGGGCTCAAAAAAGGCATGGAAGATATTAGAGAAACCTTTTTCGGAGAGATAAAAGCCCTTTCTGGAGAAATAAAAGAACTAAAATCTAACCAAGTTGAAATTAAAAAAAGCTATTAATGAGGTGCAATAAAAAATGGAGGCTTTTACTGCTAGGATAAATGAGGCAGAAGAAAGAATTAGTGATATAGAAGACCAAATGACAGAGAATAAAGAAGCCAAGCAAAAGAGAGACAAACAACTACTGGACCATGAGGGGAGAATTCGAGAGATAAGTGACACCATAAGATGAAACAACATTAGAATAATTGGGATTCCAGAAGAAGAAGAAAGAGAGAGGGGAGCAGAAGGTATATTGGAGAGAATTATTGTAGAGAATTTCCCTAATATGGCAAAGGGAACAAGCATCAAAATCCAGGAGGTGCAGAGAATCCCCCTCAAAATCAATAAGAATAGGTCCACACCCAGTCACCTAATAGTAAAATTTGGAAGTCTTAGTGACAAAGAGAAAATCCTGAAAGCAGCCCAGGAAAAGAAGTCTGTAACATACAATGGTAAAAATATTAGATTGACAGCGGACTTATCCACAGAGACCTGGCAGGCCAAAAAGAACTGGCATGATATATTCAGAGCACTAAATGAGAAAAACATGCAGCCAAAATACAGAAGATACTCTAACTGAATTTTGAAAAATGAGTAAGTGTTCAACAGGCTAATTTTCATGAATTTCTATTCCACTTTTCTTGGTGGAAAAGTTTTAGTAATGAAATACATTTTAAAAATAGATATAAGAATATTCATTTAAAAATAGATATAAGAATATTTAAAAATAGTTATAGGAAAATATTCATAAGAATATTTAAAAATAGATATAAGAATATGAGAATATTCTTATAAGAATAAGATATAAGAATATAAGAAAGGTTTTAGTTATGAAATACATTTTAAAAATAGATATAAGAATATAAAAATAGATATAAGAATATTCATTTAATAGATTTTATTTAGAATAGTTTTCAATATTAAAAAAAGTTGCAAATATAGTACATAGAATCCCTGGATACTTCTACTCAGCTTCCCCTGTGGTTAATATTTTACATTATTATGGTATATTTGTCATGTCTAATGAATCAATGGTGAGACACTGTTATTAACTAGGCTCCAAGCTTTACTCAGATTTCCTTAGTTTTTAATCTAATGTCCCTTTTCTTTACCAAAATCCCATCCAGATCATCACATAACATTTAGTCATTATGTCTTCTTAGGCTCACCTAGACTATGATAGTTTTTTAGATTTTCTTTGTTTCCTTGACAATTTTGATCAGCAATTTTAAAGAATGTCCCTCAGTTGGAGTTTATCTGAATTGTTTTCATCATTTTTTTGAGATTATGCATTTTGGGGGGAGGATCACAGAAAGGAAGTGTCATTCTCATTACATCATATGAAAGTTACATATTATCAACATGACATCATTGATGATGTTAACCTGAATTACCTAGAAGAAGTGGTGTTTGTTGGAATTAAAAATTAAGCTCCACCTCCTTATGGAACATATTTACATATATTACTTAGAATTCTTCAGTATGGAAAAACATTTTTTTATACCCATTTATTTATTCAATCATTTATGAGCATCTGTATGGATTTCTGGGTGTTTAGTTTATACTTAAAGTGATAACCTTATGCTCCAACCTAAAAACAAGAAACCAGTTCAAGAAGTAAAGCTCTTATTTAGGATCAAAAATTGCAATCTGAGGTACACAGATTTAGGTAGAAACTCAAATAGTGTACTGATTACTGAAGGTGGACTTAGGAATTTTACAGGAAAAAAGAGGAAGATTAGGTAAGTTGCTTTTGAAAAGAGTTCATTGGCACTGAGAAAAAGGGCTATATTTGTACTTCCTTGATTGATCAGGTGAAATGATCACTAGGCTAAAGTTCAATTTTATCAGTCTTCTCAAATAGGCTATTTGATTTCCTGCTGACTTCCTGGAATGCTGGTGTTTTAGTCCAATTCAAAGGTTCAGAAAATTGGACATGCAAAGCATTTCCTCTGCTCTGCTCTGGCTCCATTTTAAATGGTTCTACTTATGTCTTATATTCATGAATACTATATTATTTATTTTGTTTCTTAAATTGGTCCAACTTTGGCCATTTTGAGCTCTTTCAGGTGACTTCTGTGTACTCTTGGCATGTACCTATGATTTTGACTTTTGTAGCACTTCCTTACTTTCTAATCCTGCAAGATGACTCAGGATCATCTTGTACATTTCTTGCCCCAGACCTAGAACCAGCCATTTCTCCAGGAGCCTGGGTCCTTTTATTGAGGACAATATTAGAAACCAAGATCCAGAGGCTGACGTGCTTGTTACTGAAGTTCTTGTTTCTGGGCTCTCTCAGCCAGCAGAGCTAAGAAATAGATGCATGTACACTAATCTGTGTATATACCCATATTTCCATATCTCTCTGTATCAGATCAATTGTTCAGACCAATGGCTCTGGCTCTATCCCAATACTAGATAGTTCATTCTATTCTCCCTCCTTGTTTATCTATAAGTTCCCTTTCTAACACTAAGAAGCTTGGCTCCTACCATTTGACACTGACTTCCTTTGTTTAACTGCAGTATACATGTATAGTATTTTCAGGTTTATCAATCCACACCCACAAGAGAAATAACTTCACCAACTATAGTACTCCTTATGTACAGCTCCTTTGCCTTTTGTCTTACAGTTGCAATAATTTCTAAAGTTATTTAGGCCAGTACCCTTTTTCCACCCCCTTCAGTGATGTTGTATCATGCATTTATAATAGTTTTTTTGTTACATTTTGCATTCCATCCTGAGATCCTTCAACCTCCTAATTGATTTTTAAAAATTTGAATAGATGAATTTTTACTTTTTGCGCTGTAAAGTTTTATGAGTTTTGACAAATTCATAATGTTATGTATGCATCACTCTAGTAACACAAAATTTTTCTGCCCTAGAAAAAATCCTCTGTACTTCACCTAATCAAATTTTGAATTTCTAACTCATTAATTTCTAACTCCAGTCTCTCTTATTCTCTAGTAAATATCTTACTATCTTGGCTAATGCCCTGAATAACCTCTCTTCTTGATTATTATTATGGAGGATGGAAGAGGAGGTGGATATAACAGGGGAAAATTCACTTTGCTAAGGAATCCTAGCTCTGCAAAATTATTTTTTTTCAAGTTCTGTTTCTTAATGCCTCAAAGGGCTTTTTCAATGAAACAAAGCTCTTTAGAGCTTCACAAATGCATAATAAATTTACTATGTGTTCACATTTTGTGCACATTATTTATCTTAAATAACTTATCACAATATTAATATAATTGTAGCTAAAGCCTCATATCTTGACATCAACAGAAATACTTTCAATGTTTAATCATTAAAGATCAAATTTTCATCCATTTTTATTTAATTCAGTTTCTTAATTAAGACAGCTGTAAATTATGCCAAATATCTTTTTATATTATATGGCAATCAGGTAGGCTTTTTCTTTTGATTTATCACTGTAGTTATTTGAAGAGACCCCCCAAATTGAGGCATCAATAACTGTTTAACACTAGTAGGCATTAAAACCTAACATATATAAAACAAAACTCTTATTCATCACTCCATCCCACAAAAAAGCCTACTCTAGTCTTCCTATCCTAATGAATGTTAATTAGTTGCTCAAGGCCAAAATCAAGGAGCCTTCTTCAATTTATCGTTTTCTTTTATACCTCAGCTGATGCATCTTAAGACTTGTCTATCCTGTCCCCAAAATATATCCCCAATTCATCCTCTTTCAATTACACCCTTATGCTGCTTTACTTTCCTTCATAGCTCATATATATTTACATACATAAATCTCCACTACATTTATTGGTATATTCATTGGCCTGTTTGGGTGTTGTTTTTCTGTAATGCCTATTCATTAGTTTGCCCATTAAAAAATAGAAGTTGTGTGTCTCTTCTATAATTGATTTGTAGGAATTCTTTATAAGATGATAACATGTTACTAATTTCTTCCACTTTTTTTTTTTTTTTAGTATTTCATGTTTTGAAGCCCTTTTCTCAATAGAGACTTTAATTTTAATGTAGGTGAAACTTTTTTGTTTACAAGAAGTAATTATAAGAATTACAAGATTATTACAATTACAAGAGGTAGTTACGAGCATATTAACAATGATCACAAGAAGTAATTCCTTACACTGAAGGCACAGTGACTCTTTTGTAAAAGTTTCAAAATATACCTTTCAAAATAAAGTATGTTTATGTCTATCTAGAACTCAGTTGTAGAGAGTGTGAAGTAAAATCCAATAAGATTTTTTCCAATAACTAATTTTCCTAACATCATTTATGTACAAGATATTCCTTCTCACATCGACGGAGAATGTCACCTTCATTGTATCATATTTGTGTATGTAAATGGTCACTTGCAGGACACTGAATTTTATTTTATTTTTATTTTTTTATGATGTTTAGTTTGCCAACATAGAGTAAATCATTAGTTTTTGATGTAGCATTCAATGGTCCAATGATTAATTTTTGTCTTCCCACTGACAATACCTTACTTATTTAGTTATCACAACTTTCTGATAGATCTTTTTTTTAATATTTTATTTATTTGACAGATAGAGATCACAAGTAGGCAGAGAGTCAGGCAGAGAAACAGAGGGGGAAGCAGGCTCCCCACTGAGTAGAGAGCCGGATGCAGGGCTCGATCCCAGGACTTTGGGATCGTGACCTGAGCCGAAGACAGAGGCCTTAACCCACTGAGCCACCCAGGCGCCCCTGATAGATTTTGATATTAGATGAAACAATTTCCCCACTTTATTCCAGAATATTCTAGAATATTTGTTCCTCCAATAATTTGAATCTGCTTGAGCCCGTTGTTAGGAAATTTTAGTGAAACTATACTTAACGTATAGATCAATTTACATTTTTTTCATTTCCACAAATATGGTATAACCCCCTTTCAGCTTTCCTTAAATTCTTCCAAAAAATTTAATCATTTTATCTATATAGGTCTCTAGCAACTTTTCTTGTATTTATGCATTGCTAATTTATGTAATTTCTAAAATTACATTTTCTAAATCTGCTGCATTGGCACAGGTTTTTAGAACAACATTGATAAAAGCTGAGTAGAGATATTCTTTTTTCTTTTTTTCTGATGGTAAGGAGAATGATATCAGTATTTGGATTAAGAATTTTTGCTACTCTCCTACATTGAGGAAGATTTCATATATTTCTTGCTCTTTTTAATGACTTTTTCTACCATTAATAGGTGTTACCTTTTATCACTTTTTTCTTCATTTATTGAGTTTATTACACAGTTTCCTCCCTTTAATCTGCTACATATTTATAAATTTAAAAAATTCTATAATATTAGCACAACCTTATATTGCTGGAATAAATTCAAATTACTCATGTTCACTTTGATTAATATTGCTGAGCTGGTTTGCCTTTCTTTTTCTTTTTTTTTTTTGCATTTGTTTTCACAAATGATATCAGCCTATAATATCTCTTCCTCATAATACCCACATCTAACTCAGATAATAAGTTACACCGGCTTTTCAAAGTGAATATTGGAATTGTCCCTTTTTTTGTATTCTCTTGGAAACTATAATTGGAATTACCTATCCCCTGGAAATGGGGTATAATTTGCTCTAAAATCATCTGGACCTTGTTTTTTTATATTGGTTGAGTTTTAACTGCAGATTCAAGTATCTTAATAGTTACTGGGCCACTGTGGCTTCCTCTAGATTCTTGATTCAGCTTTATCAATTTTGTTTATTTTTGTAAATATTCTATCAGAAATGTTTATATATTACTATCATCATGCCAGTTATAGCTATAACTGTAGTCATGTTCCTTTTTTTCATTCTCAACATTGCATGTGTGTTCTCTTTTTATTTGACCAATATTGTCAGAAATTTGTTAATTACACTAATATTTGCCAAAAAACAACTTTATCTTTTGACACAGATGTTTATTTCAGTATAATTTGTAGGCAGTAAAATTCATGCTATTTTATTTTATTTTATTTTTTTAAAGATTTTATTTATTTGACAGACAGAGATCACAAGTAGGCAGAGAGGCAGGCTCTCTCTCATTTCCCTGCTGAGCAGAGAGCCTGATGTGAGGCTCGATCCCAGGACCCTGGGATCATGACCTGAGCCGAAGTCAGAGGCTTAATCCACTGAGCCACCCAGGCACCCCAAATTCATGCTATTTTAGTATACAGTTCAATTAATTTTGGGAAATGCTGTCCTATAAGTACCACTACAATCAAGATAGAATATTTCCATCACCAAAAGTGCTCCTTAGTGTCCTTTTGTGTTCAGTATACTTTCACTTCCATTCTTCCTAAAATACTAATTTTAATACTGTCCTTATAGTTTTCTTTTTGCCTAAATTTTCTATAAATAAAATTATATATAGTCATTTGTTTCAAGTTTTTTTCATTTAGAAAAGTGATTTTGTGATTCATCCATAGTACTGAAACCATGTCCTATAGGGTTAAGGTGGTTGTAACTAGCAGAAAGTTTAAACTTATTTTTCAGAAAACTGTTTTCTTCTAATCAGCTATTAGCTAATAAAACATCCACTAGCTATCTCCACAGAAGTCTGGATTCAGGGTTACCTGATATGATTCCAGTCTGTAAACAAGCAAGGTCTTGCATTCCTTATCCAAGATAATGAGTCCAAGACTCCATCCAGTTTATACCTGCTTTCAGAACAGGCCTGTAACAACTTCTCTTTGTCCTATAACCTCCTCATGTCACGTGCTGAATTTAGTCTCCTTCTGTTGTTAAGTCTTCATCTGAAAATGAACATCAGATGTAGGTTACATCTATGTTTGCTCAATGCACATGCTCTATCTTCTGTCACCATTAGTCCTAAGTTTCTCTGCCCCTTTTCATCAATATGTATGTAGTCTCCTACTCTGAATTTCCTCTTTTAAAAAACTGCTTCTTAACCTGGAACTTCAGAGGTGATCTTTGGATGTCCTTCAGCTGTTTCCCTGGTTGCTGGCCTCCTGAGTAAAGCAATCTTTCCTTTCCAATCCACACTTGTCTCTTGAGTATTGTCTTTTCAGAGGTGAGCATCAGAGCTAGAGTCACAGTGGTGCATAGATCAGCGGTCCATTTGTTTTTATTGCTGAGTAGCATTCAAGTGTATGAATGTATCACAGTGTGTTTTTCACTTCCCAGCTGACAAACATCTAGGTTATTTTCTGTTTCTGGAGATTATTAATAAAGTTGCTAAATCATTTGTATACAGGTCTTTGTATGGACATAAGAATCTCTCTTTCTTGGGTAAACCTAGGGGTAGAATTACTGGTTCCTATCATAAGTGTTTCCTTAAGTTTATGAGAATCTGCTAATTTGTTTTCCAAAATGACTGTACAGTTATGAAAGTACAAGTTGCTCTACATTCTTATCAGTTTTTGTTATTTACCAGTCAGGTATAAGTTCAAGTTTTAAATAGGTCAGTCAGATTAAGCCTCACTGAAAAAATAACATTTGAGCAAGTCTTGAAGGAGGGAGAAAAATTCATGCATATGTCTGGGCAGAAAAACCAGGATGTATTCTGAAGCAGGAATGTGGAGGAAGACAGTAGTGAGACATACATTCAGAGAGGGAACAATATCCTCTGGGGCCTTAAAGACCTTAATAATAACATTGACTTTTACTCTGAGTAAATGGGGATTTATTGTAGCATCTTAAGCAATGGAAAAGAATGGCATTATCTTACTTACATTTTTAAGGCTTCTTTGGCTGTTGTGTTGAGAAAAGGCTATGACAGATCAAGGAAAGAAGTAGAGGAAACATTAAACTGAGTGCTAATGGTAGATCAGACCAGAATGCTAGCACTAGAAGTCCTGAGAAGTGATATGATTCTTCTCTTTTTCTTTTCTAGATTATTTATTTATTTATTTATTTATTTATTTATTTATTTATTTATGTATGTATGTATGTATGTGAGAAAGAGAGGGAGAGAGAGAGAGAGTGCATGCGGAGGGTGCAGAGGGAGAATCAGACTCCCTGCTGAGTAGGGAGCCTGATGGGGGACTCAAGCCCAGGACTCTAGATCATGACCTGAGCCCAAGGCAGATGCTTAACCAACTGAGCCACCCAGGCACATGAGATATGGTAGGATTCTTCATACAATTTTAAGGTAAGCATAACCCAAATTCCTAGTCAAACAGACATAGTGAGTAAATGGAAAATAGGACTCAAAAATGCTCTATAGTTTTTTGTCCTAAGCAACTGAAAAGTTGGATTTATACTTAAAAAAATCATTGGATTTAGCAACTTTAGAATCATTGATGACCTTAACCAAAATAATTTTTGGTGATACAGAAAGAGTAAAATCTTCCTGGAGTGGGATTAAAAAATGAATGATGACATTGAATATTGTCCATTACTTTTGCTATAAATAGGACATAAATAAATAGGTAAAACTTGAGGTTGGGAGACATGAAGATAACATTTACTTTGTTTCTTCTTTTCATAAGATTGAGGAGATAAAATACAAGCTGGTAGGGAGGACCCGTATATCGTAGAACATAGTCAAATAAAAGTGATGTTCCTAAAGGAAAGACCAGATGGAATTGACTCCACAAAGAGAAGGACTAGCTCTAGGTAGGTGCAGAGGCAGTTTATAGTCAAAGGAGAGAAGGACGAGAGCAGGAATTAGGGGAGCTAATGGCTGGATAAGGTAGATGCAGTGGTGGGAATGTGGACATTTTTATTTGTTGCTTCAGTTTTTTCAAAGAAATAGAATCATGGACCCTAGCTCAGATTAAAGATAAGGCAGAAAGAATTGGACATTTGAAAGAGAAAGTGGAACTTTGAAATGGTTGTCTAAAAATGTGGAAATACACATGTACTGTGGAAATGTATGATTGTGGGGCAGCATTAAGGACTCAGTTGAAGTTTGTGGCTGTGAATTCAAAGTCAGACCAGTCACCACCATTGACTCTGTGTGTGTGTGTGTGTGTGTGTGTGTGTATGTGTGTTTGTGTGTATGTGTTCAGCTTCATGGGGGTGAAATCCCAGTTGATTATCTTCCTTAAGGATAAAGGGATCAGCATTATTTATAGAAAGGCAGCTTCTTGTAACATAAGTACAGTTTATAATCATGGATAGTTCTCTATTCAAGCTGTGAATTCTGTTCCAGTGGCCAATTTACTCATTCATTCCCATTTGAGTAAATAACAAAATAATAAAAATAAAATAAATAAAATAATAAACCACACTGCCTTAGTCATTATTTTCTGGTAGGGTAAGTCCCCTCAATTAAGTCCCGGGAATGTACTCTTTCATAGGCCTTAGAGATTTAGCTTGTCAAGGTTCATTTTTTTTTTTTTAATTTTTTAAGATTTTATTTTGATTTTTATTAGTTAGAGAGAGAGAGAGAGAGCACAGGCAGACAGAGAGGCAGGCAGAGGCAGAGGGAGAAGCAGGCTCCCTGCCGAGCAAGGAGCCCGATGTGGGACTTGATCCCAGGACGCTGGGATCATGACCTGAGCTGAAGGCAGCCGCTTAACCAACTGAGCCACCCAGGCGTCCCTCAAGGTTCATTTTTGATGAGAAACTAGTCGGCTGATCCTAAAGGTTCATCTGCTTCCCCACTGAGATCACAAAGCAGAGAGCTGACTCAGCTGGACCAAGCCATTCTGTGGAGAATCAAAGGTTTTGACTTCTTGGTATTTTCGTGCTGTTCCAGGGGTTTTGGTGTGCAGACTATTGGTCCTCCAGGTACACACTATTAGTGTTTCTTCTGGGTTCTGAGATTCTTTGACTCATTCTTGACTTATTTCTTTTATTTAAAGAACTTTTATCTAAAGATGCTCTTTAGCCGTCTTAAGCTAACTTACAAATATGAAACATGCAGTGGGAGTAGGATTCGTTCTTCCTTGAGGAATCTCAACTGAATAGTCCTCCCTCTTTTGGAGTCTATACTCGACTTATGTTGTGAGGCAATGAAAATTCAGGAGACTGCTTGTGATCCACTACTTCTCTGCTTGCAAATCTACTCCCAGCCCCCCCATAAATCCCATGCTATATACATACTGTAAGGCACTAATGATATTTGTCTGTGACTCCCTTGTCAGATAGTTGCCTCTTAACATGGGACACGCTCTACTTGTCCTGGTGCCATGTGTTTTTGGAAGCAGGAGTTTCATTGGACTAAATTGAAGTTTTCCTAGCTTGAGGTAATGACAGGTCACCAGAAAGACCAGTTACCAGGTAGCCAATAATAAATACTGGGCAGGGTGTCCACCAATCCTGGACTTTCAGAGAAATTGCTGAGAATTCTATTCAGGGTTTGGGAGGAGGCAGAACAGCATGGAGTTTGCTAAGTTGGCACCTAGCAAGACTTCAGAACTGCCTGGTGCAGGCCCCAGGGAGAATGGAAAAGAGCAGAAGAGTTTGTTAGCCTCTAAAGTCCCCAAAGCAAACAGGTCATCTGAAAAAGAGCTGGATATGTACAAAAAGAAGACCCCAACTTTTAGATGGCTTGTAGCAGAGATGAATCCAGGTCCTTTGGGATCTGGAGAAAAACTGTAGAAAGGTAAATGCTCTATGGCTGACAGCCAAGAAATTGATGAAATAAGAGACAAGTAGATCTATAGCAGCCAAGTAGTAGGTTGGTGCCAAAACCTGGACTGACCCTCAAAGAATTAAAGAGGGAATAAGTGGGGATAAGAACCAGTTATAGCAGGGCACCTGGGTGACTCAGTGGGTTGAAGCCTCTGCCTTCGGCTCGGGCCATGATCTCAGGGTCCTGGGATCGAGCCCTGCATCGGGCCTCTCTGCTCGGCGGAGAGCCTGCTTCCCTTCCTCTCTCTGCCTTCCTCTCTGCCTACTTGTGATCTCTCTCTGTCAAATAGATAGGTGAAATCTTAAAAAAAATAAAAAAGGACCAGTTATAGGACTTGATCCACTACTTGCCTCCCAGGGGAAGACTTCAAACATTCTTGAATTTGCAGGCACCAGACTTGACATGGTTATTATTTTGTATTTTGTATCTCAACTGTACTTGCTGGTTTTTTGTTTGTTTGTTTGCCAGCCTAGATAGTTGAGTAACTAAAAAAGAAAAAAATAGATTTTATTTTACCTTCATTTCTTTCTTTGAAGTTTTTTTCTTTATTTATATAGATCCTAGCTTCTGATCTATTTTATTTTTCTTTAGTCTAAGGAAAATCTTTTAACATTCCTTATAAGGCAGGTCTATCTGTGATGAAATCCCTCAGTCATTCTTTATTTGAGAAAATTATTTCCTTTTCACTCATGAAAGTCAATTTTGCTGGATATAGAATTCTAGGTCATTAGATTGTTCTCTCAATGCCTTATTTCATTGTACTTCTCTCTTTTGCAGTTTCTGATGGAAAGATGGCCATAATTCTTATCTTTGTTCCTCTAATAGATAAGGTGATTTTCTCTAAATAGACTTTAAGACTTTGTTGTATCTTTGGTTTTCTGAAGTTTGAAGTGATATATATGCTTAGAAATAATTTTTTGGAATTTATTCTGCTTTGTGTTATCTAAGCTTCCTGAATCTGTGGTTCGGAGTCCATCATTAATTTTTAAAAGTCTTGGCCATTAATATTTTAAGTATTTCTTTTGTTCCTTTATAAGTTTCTTCTCCTTCTGATATCCTAATTACACATATTTGTCTCCTTTTGCAATTTTCCTAGCGTTCGTAGAGGTTCTGTTCTGTTTAATTGTTATTATTTTCTCTTTGAATTTTAGTTTGGAAAGTGTCTGTCGACTTATTTACTACTCACTGGTTCTTTCCTTGGCCATGTTCAGTCTAGTGAGTAGAACACTAGAGGCATTTTTTCATTTCTGATTTGTAACATTTCCTTCAGATTTTTTTCTCAGATTCTTAATCTCCTTGCTCCCATCTGTCTTTGCATGTTGCCCATTTTTTTCCCCATTGAAACTCTTAACATTTGAAAAAGATAGTTGGAATTGTGGATCCATATCTGGGCATTCTACTCTGTTCTACTGGTCTATGTGTCTGTTTTTGTGCTAGTACCATGCTGTCTTGGTGATCACAGCTTTGTAGTAAAAGCTTGAAATCAGGCAACATGATGCCCCAGTTTTATTTTTCTTTGTCAACATTTCCTTAGCAGTTAGGGGTCTCTTCTGGTTCCATACAAATTTTAGGATTGCTTGTTCCAGCACTTTGAAAAATGCCAGTGGAATTCTGATCAGGATGGCATTGAAAGTATAGATTGCTCTAGGCAGTATAGACATTTTACCAATGTTTATTCTTCTGATCCATGAGCATGGAATGCTTTTCCATTTTTTGTGTCTTCTTCAATTTCTTTCATGAGTATTCTGTAGTCCTCGAGTACAGATTCTTTACCTCTTTGGTTAAGTTTATTCCCAAGCATCTTATGGTTCTTGGTGCTATAGTAAATGGAATCAATTCTCTAATTTCCCTTTCTATATTTTCATTTTTAGTGTATAAGAAAGCAACTGATTTCAGGGTGCCTGGGTGGCTCAGTGGGTTAAGGCCTTTGCCTTCGGCTCAGGTCATGATCCCAGGGTCCTGGGATCAAGCCCCACATTGGGCTTTCTGCTCAGCAGGGAGCCTGCTTCCCTTCCTTTCTCTCTGCCTGCCTCTCTGCCTACCTGTGATCTCTGTCTGTTAAGTAAATAAATAAAATCTTTTTAAAAAAGGAAGCAAGCGAATTTTGTGCATTGATTTTGTATCCTGACACATTACTGAATTGCTGTATGAGTTCTAGTAGTTTGGGTGTAGAGTCTTTTGGGTTTTCCATATAAAGTATCATGTCATCTGTGAAGAGAGAGAGAGTTTGACTTCTTCATTGCAAATTTGAATACCTTTTATTTTTATTTCTTTTTGTTGTCTGATTGCTGTTGCTGGGACTTCTAGTAGTATGTTGAACAAAAGTGATGAGAATGGACATCCTTGTCATGTTCCTGATCTCAATGGGAAGGCTGTCAATTTTTCCCCATTGAGAATGATATTTGCTGTGGGTTTTTCATAGATTTTATGAAGTTGAGGAATGTTCCCTCTATCCCTATACTTTGAAGCGTTTTAATCAGGAACAGATGCTGTATCTTGTCAAATGCTTTTTCTGCATCAATTGAGAGGACCATGTGGTCCTTCTCTTTTCTTTTATTGATTTGTTCTATCACATTGATTGATTTGCAAATGTTGAATCAACCTTGTATCCCAGGATTAAATCCCACCTGGTCATGGTGGAAAATCTTTTTAATGTACTATACTATTAGCTAGGATCTTTTTGAGAATCTTGGCATCCATATTCATCAGGAATATTGGTCTGAAATTCTCCTTTTTGATGGGGTCTTTGCCTGATTTGGGGATCATGGTAATGCTGGTTTCATAGAAAGAGTCTGGGAGTTCTCCTTCTGTTTCTATTGTTTGAAACAGCTTCAGGAGAATAGGTATTATTTCTTCTTTGAATGTTTGGTAGAATCCCCCAGGGAATCCATCAGGTCCTGGGCTCTTGTTTTTTGGGAGGTTTTTGATCACTGCTTTAATCTTGTTACTAGATATGAGATACCCCCTTATACCAGTTAGAATGACCAAAATTAACAAGACAGTAAACAGCAAGTGTTTGAGAGATGTGGAGAAAAGTGAACCCTCTTACACTGTTGGTGGGGATGCAAGTTGGTGCAGCCACTTTGGAAAACAGTGTGGAGATTCCTGACGAAATTAAAAATAGAGCTACCCTATGACCCTGCAATTGCACTACTGGATATTTACCCCAAAGATACAGACATAGTGAAAAGAAGGGCTATCTCTACCTCAATGTTCATAGCAGCAATGACCACAGTTGCCAAACTGTGGAAAGAGCCAAGATGCCGTTCAAGAGATGAATGGATAAAGAAGATATGGTCTATATATGCAATGGAGTATTATGCCTCCATCAGAAAGGATAAATACCCAACTTTTGTATCAACATGGATGGGACTGGAGGAGATTATGCTGAGGGAAATAAGTCAAGCAGAGGGAGTCAATTATCATATGGTCTCACTTACTTGTGGAGCATGTGGAATAACACAGAGGAAAGGAGACGTGAGTTGGGGGAAATCGGAGGATGAGACAAACCATGAGAGACTGTGGACTCTGAGAAACAAACTGAGGGTTTTGGAGAGGAGGGCAGTGAAGTGTTGGGAGATCCTGGTGGTGAGTATTAAGGAGGGCACGTATTGCATGGAAAACTGGGTGTGGTGCATAAACAATGAATATTGGAGCACTGAAAAAATAAAATAAAAACCAAAAAAAGATGTTTGGAGGCATAGTTGACAAACCCTTAGTATATTAATATAGCTATTTTAAATATTCTGTCTGATAATTCCAACAACTGTGTCATAACTGATGTTTGTTTCACTCTGTCTCTTCAGACTGTTTTTTGTTGTCTTTTTGTATATCTGTTAATTTTTTGTTGAATGCCACATAGGTTATATCAGATTATAGGAACTGAGGTAAATAGGTATCTGCTGTGAGGATGTATGTGATAGATTAGGAGATGGGCTTTGTTTCATGTTTGCTGAAGCTATAGATGCCAGAGAATTCAAATTTCTTTAGTGTCCTTACTGTTGTCTCCTTTCTAGACTTTCCACTTCCCTCCATAATTTCCTTCAGAAAAAGTCTGTGTCTTGCAGCTTTTTAATCTGTAATCAAATGGAGGAGGGAGGGAGTATTCTATAGTCTTCCAGTTAAATTTCATTCTTACAGTGGGCTAGGATCTTGGGCCTGTTACCCGCACAGGAGGTTTTGTTTGTTTGTTTGTTTGTTTTTTCAAATCTTCCCTCTCAAGGTGAGGCAAGAAGAGTAGATGGGCCTGGAGTGAGAGGAATGTCTTTTTCCCCAGGACTCTGGAACAAGGCTCTGGTAGTCTTTGCTCTGGAGAGTGGACCTTTGGAAAAGACTCAGCACATTTCAGAAGTATTTTTCTCTTCTTCTGTAGATGTAAGAGGAAAATCTTTCTTGTCTCTTCACTGTGAGATTCTGGTGTTCCTCAAAGTAAAGCCCACAAAAATGCAAGGGTTTCCTACAGGACTGCAGCCCCAGGAGTTTCTCCTTCTCACTCTTGGCCATACTGAGTCTTAGCAACTTGTCAAAATTATCATTTAAATCTAACCAGTTATGGCTCCAGTGACTTCTGGTCTGGATAAACAGACCTGGGCCATGCCTGTCTAGATTTACCCCTCACTGGATGTTGAGGTGGTGGTTTGCCTGCAAACCCAGTTCTTTTCTGGGTTCAAGAAATCACTGATTTTTCAATTTGTCCCACTTTTTCTTCTTATAAAGGTAGAAGTTATGACTCGTTGAAGCAGAGAGTTTTAATATTGTTGATATGAATGTTTCAACTGCTCAAATGTACGAGCATTTTATCTGAATATAATTGTTGGTGACCCCTGTCACCAACTTATAAAAAGTCAGCTTATAAAAGTCAGAGGAATAGTTACTAGGAATGGCCATGCACTAAGGGATGCTTGCCTAGCTTGTGCAACTGACACCATGTTTTAGACTAGAAGAAACAGTATTAGGTGTTCTCACAGGAGAATTAGTGCAAGCAGACACAATATCTTTAGTTATTTACAACTTTTACAGTCCTGACCATACAATGGAAGCCACTTCAAGGCTTAGATAAAAGAGTGGCCATTATTGTTCTCATGCTGACATCAGAGTGCCTCTGAAGAGAAAAGCAAGTCACTCTAATGACAAATCTTCAATGGGCTGGACAAATCTTAGAACAATATTAACTCTCAGGGGATGTTCAGATTCTGTACCAATGATGACTTTTTAAAAATGACTCTTCTGAGAAAATTGTTTATATCCCATCATGAGCCCTTCTAGTACAACTGAATAACAGGTTGACCTTGAACAAAGTCAAAATCCAAGGTACCACTCAAGTTACCATGTTGGGAACAATTTGGACTATAATTCAAAGAAATGGCATCATGGACTACATTATGTCTGCCTCAAATTCAAGCCATAGCATTATTTAGATGCACTTCTTTATTCTTAATATTGTTTAATTCTGTTGCTTTCTTTTAGTTCTCATTACTCTTATCAGAGGTATATTCATTTTATTAGTTATTTCAAAGAAATTAGCTTTTAACCTATTCATCCCTGTTTTTCCAACTTCATTATCTTGTTATCTATATTATTTCCCTCTTACTTCAGTTGGATTTATTATCATTCTACTTTTAATTCTATAAGATACCTAATAAATTTTTAGTTTATTAACTTTTATACTATTTTTTTAAATGTAAGAATATTAGGCCTCTGTTTTGCTTCAGCCCAACACTCTGAGTTATGATGCTTAGTATTTCCATTTTTCTAAATTTCTATGCATTTCCTAATTTTTAATGGTGATTTATTCTGTGATCCAGGGGTCGTATGTGTTTGTTTTTGTATTTCCAAATGGTTTTATTTTAGTTATCTTGGTTATTCTTATCTTAAGGCACTCTCATAAGACATTGAAATCCCTATGATAGCAAGTATTTGTTAAGTTTTTTTATTATTTTTTAAAGGTTTTATTTATTTGTCAGAGAGATAGAGAGTGCGAGAGAGAGAGAGAGAGAGCGAGCGCACAAGCAGGGGAAGCAGCAGGCAGAGGGAGAAGAGGCTTCTCACTGAGCAGGAAACCTAATGCAGGATCCTGGGATCATGACTTGAGCGGAAGGCAGACATTTAACCAACTGAGCCATGCAGGCGTCCCAATTTGTAAGTTTTAAAAACTAAATTTATGACATGACACATTATCACTTTTCATAAATAATAATGACACATTTGTCAATCTCCCCTTGCAGATCTCTTATTTTGCTTTCTTTTCTATCTCTCCCTGCCTCTTCCTTTCCCTTCTTCCTCCCTCCTCTGTTTTTAGGTAGACACAATTTAAAACTTACAAAAGATTGTTAAGTGAACATTTTGCCATTATGCACAGATGCTCTTTAAGTCTGTTAATGTTTTGCAGCGTAATGGAATTTTGTTTCAGTTCAATTTAAAACTCTATCTTTTCACTGTGAAGTTAGTCGAGTTAGCTTTAAGATTTTCTTTTTGTCTTTGGTGTTCTTATATTTTATTAATATATGTCTAGGTGTGGATTTTTATTTACTTATTTACATCCCTTCTGCATTCCCTGCTTCCTATCTGTTTTCCATTTGTTCTGAAAAGTTCTGTCTTGATAGCTTCAGATGTTCTTTTTCTTTTTATATGTTTTCTTGATGGGACTCAGGTTAGAGATATATGATGCCTTCTCCATATATATGCTATTTCTCTTATATACATGCTGCATTCTAGGTTATTCAGACTTACATATTTATTTTATATTATGTGACTGATAATTTCAATGTCTAAAGTCCATATAATTATCAATTTTTTGGTTTTGGGTTTTGCTTACTCTTATTCCTGGAAGCAAGATTCTGTGTGTGATTGATGACCTTTGGTAGTCAACTAATATTTTCTTTCTTTTTTTTTTTTAAGATTTTATTTATTTATTTGTCAGAAAGAGAGGGAGAGAGGACAAGCAGGGGGAGCAGAAGGCAGAGGGAGCAACAGGCTCCTTACTCATCAAGGAGCCCAATGCAGGGCTCAATCCCAGGACCTTGGGATCATGACCTGAGCTGAAGGCAGATTCTTAAGAACAACTGAACCACCCAGGTGTCCCTCAACTCATATTTTCTTGATAATGTGAGAATACTGATGGTCTACTTGTTTTTTGTTTGTTTGTTTGTTTTTGTAAGAGACAGAGTATTTTCACTTAATTATGCAATGCTCCAGAAGTCAATACTATGCCATGGAAAATTTCAGATGGTTCTAAATGCCCCAATAGTTAGATAAAGGGGTGGTAAAAAATAAACATTGAATTTTAATGAATTAAACAATGGTATTTCTAATTGTTTTTTATATAAAAAATACATATATGCAAAATAGAGGCATACAAAATATATTTGTATTTAGAATGTATAAAAACACAAAAAATTAAATATTGTTTTGTAATATGTTTATATAACTACATTATATTTGTCTATACTATTTCTCACTCATGTTGTATGTTCTTAAGGGGCAACTCATGAACTGACTACAGTATATCTTGTCCTTACCTCAAGATCTAGGCCATCTGGAATGCTGCTAGTCACCAGGACAGAGGGAAGGTTATCTAGCTAATCGTATATAATTCTGAAAGCTTCTGCCTAGAGATCACACAAATCACTTCAACTCTCATTTCATTGTCCAAAGCAGGTTCCATGCATGTATTTCATATAAAAATCCTGAACTGTGCTTCCATCATCCTCCTTTCATTACTCCCTGATTTTGTTAGGTTTAACATTTATTTTATGGTTCTAAGATTTATATTGAATTTCATAACTAATTTTTCCATTTTCTTCAAATCTTAGTTTTATATCTAAGTGGATTTCTTTTTTTACCACCAGTGCTTTCCAACTGTGGCTTCTCAGTTATTGAGATCTTAATTTTGATTCATCTTTTTTATCCCTTGCATTTCATAATCAAAATTTTAAGACAGGCTTTTGGACTCTATTCCATGGTTTCTTGCATATTCATGAATTTATTTCTTTTATACTAAAATGTCAACTTAACTGAATATAAAAAGTCTTGAGTCACGCTTCTTTTTCATACGTACTTCATAAATATTTCACTCATTTTTAACATAGAATTCTGTGCAAATGCCTAATGTCATTCATATTTTTCTTTTTTGCATGATTTGTCCCCTGGATGCCCATCAGATGGTTTTAATTTTTTTTAAAGATTTTATTTATTTATATGAGAAAGAGATAGCGAGAGAGAGAACACAAGCAGGACAAGGGGCAGACAGAGGGAAAGGATTGGATCCCAGGAGCCAGGGATGCTTTGTATTTAGAATGAGCCAAAAGCAGATGCTTAACTGACTGAGCCACCCAGGTGGCCCAAGATACTTTTAATTTTTTAAACCAATTTAAATCTAATTTTATTTACATTTTTAAGTTAAAATAAATCTGCTGTTTTAATAAGTCACATTGTTCTGAGATATGGAAAATCCAAAGCCTTTACATCTTCCACCAATCTCATCTCCAAGGCTTGTTTTTCTATTATATAAAAAAATCTAAATATTTATTGAATTATAGCAGAGATCCAGAAAATGTGCATATATGTCCAAAGCAAACTAATTTTAAAAATGTGGATACACCAATATGAACAGTATATGGATAAAAAACAGCACAATACATGCTTGCTGGAGGTTCCATGCTCCATGCATGTTCCTTCTCCAAGAAGTGACCATTTTCCTGACTTCTAACAGGTAAAAAGTATTGCCTATTTTTTTAAAAAACAGAAAACAAAGAAGTTCTTTGGTAAATAAAATTTCACATATACAAAGAAAGATGGAAGGTAACAAAGTTTATATAGTTTTTATCAAGAAAAGCAGTTGTTTACAGAGTGTAATAACAAGTGAAAAGAGGCATGTATATTTTCAACGATCACATTTGAGTTAAATTTTGTGAGCAATTTGAAAGTAGACTAAATTTCCATGCCTGAAAGTATTCATGATTGTACTTCTATGAAAGCGATGTTTAAATTTTGGCTCATTCTCATATTTTCATGATACTTTTTTTTTTTTTTTTAACCTTAGGTTAAATGGTAAGCCTATTTAGCAAGATGTCTTTGGGAAAAAACTTTTAACTGAAGTTTTACATACAAATGAACATGAATCACCAACCACACAGGGCCCATGAAACCTTTAAACAAAAAAACTACCAGCATCCCTGAAGTCCCTCTTCACTCTCCTGATAATGTCTACTCTCAAGAGTGTTTTTGTGTACTATATACATGGTGTCACACACTGTTCTTTTATGGCTTCTTTTACTGAACTTTGTATTTGTGAAATTCATCCTCACTGTTGTGGCTAGTTGTACTTTGTTGTTTTTCACCGCTATCTTGTATTTTATTGTGTGACCAAACCATAGTTTATTTATCCATTCAACCACTAATAGGTATTTGGGCTTTTTTGGGGAGACCATTACAAACAGCATTTCTATGGGCATTTTTATACATCACATATCTTCTGGTGCACATGTATATAAATATTTTAAGCATAGACCTAAGAATGGAATTATTAAATTGTAGGGTATGCATGTGTTTAGATTTAGTAGATTCTGCTAAAGAGTTATCTAAAGAAGTGATACCAAGTTTCATTCTTTTTTTAAAAAAATTTTATTTATTTATTTGATAGAGAAATCACAAGTAGGCAGAGAGGCAGGCAGAGAGAGAGGGGGAAGCAGGCTCCCTGCTGAGCAGAGAGCCCGATGCGGGGCTCGATCCCAGGACCCTGAGATATGACCTGAGCTGAAGGCAGAGGCTTAACCCACTGAGCCACCCAGGTGCTCCCCCGCAAGGTTCATTCTTATAAAAAATAAGTAAGAGTTCTGGTTTCTCTACATCCTTCTCAGTCTCAATGTTGTCTTCATTTTAGTAATTTTTAGTGGGTTTGTAGTGACAATGAAATGCAGTTTGAGAGAAATCATTTAGCAGCTTTATACTATTCAACAGCTTTTTTCTATATTAATATACAAAGATATATCATTTTTTTCCATTCTGCTCTAATTTTTTATTCAACATTTAACACACATAATTATTTATAACATATATATGAAGAGCTACTACTGAATGAAATCACCCCTGCTGAATTGAACATTATCTTTGTACAATTCTTCGTCCACCTTTGAAATTCAATATTTCAAAAAATGTTTTTCTTTCTCACTAATTAATCATCATTTTTAACATATATTTTGTAGTAAGATACCTTTGGAAGCAGTGGAGATAATCATATTCACTAGCTCAAAGTTATCTTCCTTATTTCATTTTCTTTACTTACCCCCTCCTATTTCTTTCCCACCTCCCAATTGCCAAATATGTTAAAATATTTGACGGGTAAATATTTATTTGGGCATTTTCTTCCAAAACATGTATTTCACATTTTTTGTATACATTTTTTCTCTGCAGACCTCACACTAGTTCTTAGTTTTTTTACTCAGCATTATATTGCAGTGTCTATATTTATATATTTATTGCTGTGGACTTTTCCATAATGTGCACCTATCACAGGTAACTTGTCTGTTCCCTCAGTGATGGTTACCAACTATATTGCTCCAGCTTCTTGCTACCCCATTGGGGACATAATATACCTCTTTGTACTGTCTCCTTATGAGTTATTGTGAAAACTTCTGGAACTATGTTGCTGGCCCCAAAATCTTATGTATGCCAAATATAATTCATACTAAAAGATGCTGTCTGGGAATAGCTACACCAGTCCATATTCCCATACAGTACATGAAGTTTCTTACATCCTTCTCTCACTATTTTTTAAATTTGCATTTCTCTAGTTATAATATATGCAAACACTTCTTATACTTCATAACTTATTAGCCTTTTTTGCTTTCTTGAAAAGTCATACCTTTTTTTTTTTTTTTTTTTAAAGATTTATTTATTTGACAGAGATCACAAGCAGGCAGAGAGACAGGCAGAGAGAGAGGAGGAAGCAGGCTCCCCGCAGAACAGAGAGCCCGATGTGGGGCTCGATCCCAGGACCTTGGGATCATGACCTGAGCTGAAGGCAGGGGCTTTAACCCACTGAGCCACCCAGGTACCCCGAAAAGTCATACCTTTTGTTGCTAATATGAAGACATTTTTTATACATGATTTACATATTCTATGTGAACCCTCATTGGTTTTAGATATTGTAATGTCAGGATTTTTTCCAATGTGATTGGTCTGTTAATTTTAACTGGGTGTCCTTCACTTAGAAAATATTTTGCATGTTTATTTTACAAGCAATGTTGACAAACTCTTTTATCAATGTTGATAACTTGTCTATTGACTCAGCTTCTTCCAGTACTTTTCTTAATTTTATTGTTCTTGACCAACTTTTTCTAGAATGCAAATATACATTTTTAATGTATAGATAAAGCATTTTCTTCTTTACAGGAAAGTGTGCTTATGGAAAAACCTTTGGGTTTTTAAACATGTGCTTTATGTTCATGTATTACTGTGCTCTGTTCTCATATTTAGTAACAACAATTATGCATATAGTGTACTTCTTTTCTTTTCAATACCTATGATTTGATCTCTGTTTTATTTAGTCTTTATTCAATTTGTATTTGATTCTTTAAAGTTTGTTCTTATGTCCCAAAATATAGAATACAAATGTGTATGTATATGTGTATAAACTGTTTCTAATGCTGATTTGATTTCTATAATTGTTTAATCTCACTTTTTTTTCTGAGTCTGTGATCTTATTTCACATTTCTAGTCCTACTAATTTTTTTCTTCATGTTTTCTTCAATTCATTTGAACTCAAGAAGACTTGATTAATTAGAAACTATCTTCTGATTCATGGTAACTTTCTTCTAGTGGTATTTCCTTTATAAACTTTTCTGTTCTTGCATTGCTCTTGTCCTACTCATTAATTTTTTTATCTATGTGTATGTCATTTCTTTCTGATTTTTACTAATTTTAAATATGGCATCTATACCTGGTTCAAACATTTGCCGAAATTAATTAAGGGTGAGAGGTGAAGGCTGAAGCACCAGAAGTTTAGGACACACTTTCACCATCCGTTTTGTCATCTCACTGAGGAAAGTCTCCTCTCATTATTTACATTTCTCATGTCTGTTGAGCAGAAAGTCTTCACAGTTTTCACAGGAAAGCCCTATGTTCCCAGTGTCTATAATGTATTTAGCAACTATTTATTTTTGTTTGGCTTTGATTAGCTATCACCAAGATGACACTCTTCTTGTTTGCTTTCTGCAACGATAACATATCTATGTAGCTTCTTATTCAGCCTTCCCTCCCTCATCAGCCTTGCTTTAGGGCACCTGTATTCCAGTCACATCTTCCAAGTAAGTTCCTTGTTCTTTTCAGGGCTGTGTCATCTAGTTTGAGGGAACTCTGCACTATTTAAAGTATCTCTAGAACTTTGTACTTGTTCCTGACACATTCTGCCATTTGGTCCCAATAATTTTTTTAAAAAATTTCTATTTAGAGATTGTGATTTGGGCTGTGACTTTCTCTGAGTCCCACTGAAGATATAGTAGCCTTCATTTTTTAAATATTTGGTTGCTGTTTCAGCTGCCATTCAGAAGAAAATGGATAAAATTACAGAAGGGAAAAATGCTTAGTTTACTGAAGTTGGATAAAACTGGTCAGTAAAAATTTTTCTAATTGCTTATCTTTTAAAGCTTGTTATTATTATGAAATGTATTACATTTTTCTGTGGGATCAGGTGGTCTGATGCTTTGTGGAGAGTGTGTAATTACTGCAGAATGCAAAATTTGGGACCTGACTGTGGGATATTGGTGCATGCCAAGAATTTGGAAATTAACATCCAAACAGCAGTGGAATTTGCTGAAAAGCAAAATGTAAAGCTGTTATATCACTTAGTTTTATTAGGAAATCATTCTGATATTGGGCCAAAAACAAATAAGTATGCATAGCACCATTGAGGAGGTTGCCATATATGATACAGATATATTTATTAGTTAGGAATTTTTTCAGGTACAAGTGATAGAAACTCAGTTGAAACCATCTTAAGTAAAAAAAGAATTTATTGATTCTTGTGATTGGGTATTCTCGGAGTGGTGCTACCTTTGTCTTGTGTTGCTACAAAATGCTGCTTATTTTCAAGTCATTCATATGAAAAACACACATTTTCCCAGTTAGAAACCACAGCAGAAAGAGAATTTCTTGCTCCCAATATCCATACATGAAAGATTCCGCTTTCCTATTATCCATACTGCTTGACCCAACTTTGACAATGTCCATGTGAGTATGTGAGAATGGGTGGTAGACTCCCACCCCAATCAAAGCATGTGCAGAATCACCAAAGTCTATTCTGTTTTGTTTTGAAAGGGATTAGGGGAAAGAAGAGACCATCAGAATGGCCTATTTCAGTGATCTTTATTCTTTAGTTGCAGATTGGAAAACCAACAACTCAGGGTATTTACTCTGGTAGGTCCAAGTTTTGTATGGAATCCTAGGTTTAAAGATGCTATTGTTTCTGGGGGGAAGTGAATAAACTAGGCCTCGAACTTCTACAAGCATCTTAAATCACAGGGAGAAACATGAAGGCAGGACAATTAAATGTAGAGGAACTAAGTCTTTTTGTGATATCATATCACAATATCAAGTCTTGGCTAAAGAGGCTCTTCCTCTGATTTGTCTCCATATAGGAGATAATAGATTTCTTTAGTTTTTAAAAGGCATTGTAGATGAGTTACTCTGTTACTAATAATCAAAAACATGGTAAGTAATACAGCAGGATATTTCATTAATGGTGTCAAAAATCTCCTTTTCTGAGAATTAAAAAATCTACTAATTTGGACATATCATATTCACTTAATGTTATTCTTATAATGCTTACTGTTGTTTCTAGGATCTTCCCCCTGTATAGGATATTCACATTTCACTATTGACTTGACTTGTTGACTTGGTTCTTCCTTCAGGATCCATCCGGCTTCTGCAGTATCTCTAACATGGATCTCTTTATTACTATTTAGTGATGATTTGAAGATTTATATTTTCTCTCCTATTTGATTCATTCCTATTTATTAGCTCTTACATGACTCAGCATAAATAAATGACCTACCTTCTAGTTTGCTCTTTCTAAGTGACTGAGCTTCACCTAGAAACTTGGCATCAGTTCTTCTTCTGTGATCGGGTTTATCAGGGAGCTTAGCAAAGTTTTAAACATTGGATCCTTAGCAAAGTTTTAAACATTGGAGAATAATGGGAAAGAAGGAACAATTGATGGGAAAAATAAAAAGCAAAGCTTTTTGAATTTATTATTTCCACAATCTTGATTCCATTTGATCCATGTTCTAGTATATTAAACTATGGATATATTATTTTTGAAGTGTTGCTTGGGTAAAACAGATAAGCCACAGAGAAATCATGGTCTTATACAATTTAGTAGTTAACTCCTAGGAAAATAATCTATTAAAGATAAAGGAAATTGGGTGAAAAACTCACTTTTGGCTGTCTGGTCATTAACATCTGATGCATTCAGCTTTTCTGTACCACAGTTTGCAACTTGGTGATTTTCCCAGGGCTAAAGTCCAAGTGAAGCTTGTAGGCTTGTAGGCAAAAAGACCAGAGGACAAATTAGAGTTGTTTCTTGTTTATGTTTCCTAAATCTGAGTGAATGCCTTGTTAAAAATGTTAGTCTTAATGGTCTTAAATATCTTATATTGCATTCCTGCCTATTAATCCGTATTTCAATATATTTGTATTGATATTTGAGTAGGAGGTGATGAACGTCCCTCTTAATTATTGATTTGGCTATGACATTTCCAGATTGCTTTTTGCCATATCCTTATTTTCTGCAACTGCAAAGTTTGCGTGGACCCAGTGTAAAAATTGCATTACTCATTTAGCTCTGTAGCACATGTTCAGCTTCTTGCATCTGAACTCAATATGGTGCATATTTTTTTTCTGCTTTGCATGTGAATATAATTCAAGATGCTTGTTTTAATTTTAAATGCCTACATGATCTGGCTTCTAACTAGGGAATATTTAAGGTACTCTTCTGATTATCCATATTTATTATTTCCATGGGAGTTCAGAAGAATCACTGAACAGCCAGGTTTTTTTCTATGTAACTTTAGTACATTTATGTTGTTTCGATTGCTCTGAGGATACATACTTTAGTTTATCTCTTAAAAGGTAATCAAAGCTGTTCAACCAGTTGTGTGAAATTTGAAAAGCATAATTAAATTCATTAGTTGCTAAACAGCAAAGATGAGTTTATATTAAAAAATACTTCTAAATGTGTGGATGCCTACATTTCGAAAAACACATGTAATAAAAATGACAAATTATGTGGTGAACACCATTCTAAAATATTTAGATGTATTAATGGACTTGATCCTCCAAAAATAAGCACTCTAATTATTCCATTATGTAGAAGGGGAAACCGAAGCACAGTGAATAAATTGCTCAAGGTCAAGCAGCAAATAAATGCCAGTGTCAGGATCTAAATCCAAGCAGTCTACATTCTTGTGTATGTGATCACAAAGAATACAGCTTTTGGATGAATGGACTGGGAAGCAATGGGGCCAGGTGTAAGGGGAGGCAAAGAGTAAGGGTAGGTTTTAGGTTAAGCTCTACCCATTGCTGGAATTCAGAGCCTAAATTGCAGCAAAATGTTTACTAAGAATTAGAATTTCCTAAGAATTAATGTGTGTGTGTGTGTGTGTGTGTGTGTGTGTAAAAGGTAGGATACAACTTTTGTACCCTTCAGGTTAGAGTGATCTAAGGCTGAAAAGGTAGCATTTTCACTGAAAATGAGATACATATTAGCTCATTACTTTCCAGTGATACATGCAACACGTCAAATGAAGTAGGCTGATCTCAGAAAGCTAAAAAAAAGGTGAAATCATGAATAATATATCACCTTTACATGTCTACCTCTTCAATAATATATCTTTAGTTTCAATGATGTATCTCATATTCTATAACTTTGTTCTTTTCCTAAATACTGAAAATAGCTCAAGTGAGCCAAACAGCTGCTGCTTATGGCCACGCCTCTCAATTTTCACTTTTTTCAATCTCCAAGTATGAATATCTAACATCTTATCATTAGTATCCATATTTACACTTTTAAAAATTTCATTATTTTTGTATAATAGAAAAAGGAATAGTAAATGCTCATGTTTTTTATAATTTGTACACTCAAACTGTACAAATTAAGATGGTAATGAACACAGAGTCACCATTTAATATTTTGAAGTGGAGTTATATGAAAATAAGTAAAAAATCCAAATTTGGTATATAAAGGTAATATAATTAATATTTACAACATATATAGGTAAATAAAATATATGAATGTCAAGGATCTAATGTAACCTCAATGTATCTAATGCTGCTGTAAATTAAAAAAAACTGTGTGGGACGCCTGGGTGGCTCAGTTGGTTAAGCAGCTGCCTTCGGCTCAGGTCATGATCCCAGCGTCCTGGGATCGAGTCCCACATCGGGCTCCTTGCTCAGCAGTGAGCCTGCTTCTCCCTCTGCTTCTGCCTGCCTCTCTGTCTGCCTGTGCTCGCTCCTACGCTCTCTCTCATCTGACAAAATAAATAAATAAAATCTAAAAAAAAAAACAAAACTGTGTAAATTTTCTTTTTTGACTTGTTGTTATATACTGTATTTACACCATCATGGCATTTGCAATGAAAACTACTTTTACCTTGTGGCCTAGGGACATTGCATAATAATCAGGAAAATTGGACTTCCATATCATTTATACTGAAATGGCTGCTGAGTGACTTACTTTAGCTTTTTTTTTGCCTCTGTTTAATCATCTTCAAAAGGAGAAGACTATCTACCTAGTTGTTAATATAAAATGCTGTCAAATTATTATACATTTTAAACTAATGAGTCTGTGGTCATTTTAAATGCTGGAATGAATAGATAGTAAGTTTATAAGTTATTGGTATATTATAGAAATAATACAGAATCACCTCAAGTTTTTCTCCTTACAAACTAAATTTCTAAATCAGAGGAATCAATAAAGTCTAATGACCATATTTTAATGCAAGAAAAACCATTTCAGTTACTATGACCATACCTTATATGCTTTTTTCCTTCATGAAAACATTACTTGATTTCTCAAATCAAACCCTGCATGAGAAAGAATCTATTACATCTCAATATAAGACTCTGACAAATGTTATTTAAATCTTCATGCCTTACTTAGTTTTGTATGATACGTGCATATGCATACATATATAATCATTTAAAAAACAATGTCTAAATGCACAGTGCAATTTTCCCAGATTGGAATGGAAAAATCTAGGTAATTACTTGAGAAAATCTCAAATTTCTCCTCCTGTCCCCCCCTTTTTACCCTTCCTTACTTTCCTTTCTTGTTTTTCATGACTGAGCAAACTATGTTTTCAAGCCCATACTATTACACTAGATACTACTCATGCTGGCAAGACCAAAAAGGTCCTTACCCTTACGGAGCTTACATAGTGTTAGGAATGGAGGAGCAAGGAAAAAATAAAGCAAAGAAATAAACACAGTAAAGTTAGATACAGAGATATTTGAAATTGATGATAGAGCAGTTTGATATAACAGAGAGTGGCATCTTTGCCTTGGGTGAGTAGGAAAGTTTTCTACGAAGAACTGATGAAGAAATTATGAGGCCGTTGTGAGAAGGGAAGAAAAAGATCAGGGCAAACAAGTGATGGAAAAGAAGGTAATTGAGGTGGAAAAGAAGGTAATTGAGGCTGGAGCAAAGTGGATCAGTAGGGAATTAATAGGGTAATTTTTAAAATTCTATTTCATTATTTAGATTACCAATTAGCAAACATAAATATCTACTGGTATCGACCATAAACCTTCTCTCTCAGCTATACTGGGAAGCGTATGCACTTGGGAGTCACAAAATCAACGTTTTGAATCATGGCCTGGCACCTTATAGCTAGGGGATAACATTTCAACCTGTTTTCCCTTCTTTTAAATTTGGACAGTGTCCCCTAATTTTCAGAATGGTTGCAAAGTCCTGACCTAATATGTGACACATAGTAGCTACTTACACTGTAACTGTTCATTTACAAATATTTCAGACTCTGGTGCCTGACAAAGCTGTGACCTCATCCAGTCATATATGTCGCTTCTCGTTTCCTTACTAGATAGTCATCCAATGATTGACAGCTACTGTGAAAAAAAGTGAAGTGGTAGTTGTCATTCCTTACTTTAGCAGACTAGGGGATGACAAGGGTCATGGCTGAGGGATGATCATGAACAAAGTGACTCCTCTATCAATAAGCAAGTTTTGGGATCCTACCCACAAAATGATCCAAGATGAAAACTGGAGTTTTCTCAAACTGCTGGAGGTTTTTCCTCCCTAAATGTGTGTGTGTGTGTGTGTGTGTGTGTGTGTGTGTATAATATGTAGAGGAATAATGGAATAATGTGGGTGTTATTCCTGGATTATGGTAGAAGAACATGCATCAAAGTTATTGAAGCACATTTGGCACTAAATAGTTTTCCCTCTGTCTCTATATTCTCCATCCAAAAAATTTGGTCAAGTGAAGAGGGCTTAGAAGCAGATAAATGCAAATATGTATTACCGTTAAGAATGACACTGAGTGGGGTGCCTGGGTGGCTCAGTGGGTTAAAGCCTCTGCCTTCGGCTCAGGTCATGATCCCAGGGTCCTGGGATTGAGCCCTGCATCCGGCTCTGCTTGGCAGGGAGCCTGCTTCGCCCTCTCTCTCTGCCTACTTGTGATTTCTATCTGTCAAATAAATAAATAAAACCTTTAAAAAAAAAGAATGACACTGAGTAAGATGTGTATTTGGAGGAAGCTATGAGAAGAGGGAAGAAAGCAAGGAGGATCACAGAAGATATCATTATTAATACAATAAAATGTCACCTGTCTCCTGACAGGTTTCCATTGTAAGTTTTGCATACACATTTTACCTCTTAGCCAAGTTTTCCTTTTAGAATGACAAACAACAAGTGAAGGATTGGGTAAATAATGTTAAGTATTGGCATAGCTTCTTATGAATTCTCCAAATGGCCTTTTCTTATATAGGTTATCTGTGCTTTTTTTCAGGTGGAATTTGTGAATCGAATATGGTATTCTGCCTTTTCATTTTCTTTCTATTGCTTCTTCTTTTCAAAGTTACTGAACTAAAAATGATTCTGCTCATGTAGCTGGACATGCTTAGAATATAGGACAGGATTTGTTACATTTTTCTTCCTGTAGACAGAATCTATTTGAGCTTGAATCAAGGGTCACAGAATAAAACTAATCAAGAAAATAGAGAAACACATGTCTCTCTATACTCTGGCAATAGAAACTGAATTCCCTTTGGCATTGTGCCCACCTCCCTAATCCATCCCTTCTCCTTGGGCACCTTTGTGGGTTCCATCTCTGCATGACTCTGCTCACAGTACTAAGGGTCAGGTGTATTTATCTTTCCTCTGTTGGGACAGCCTCCTTTATATTGATGCTCCCTAATTTGATATCTCTGGAGAAAAATTTGCTCCTGGTATTAAGACTCACATATCCAAACTTTCTTGACTTTTCCATTTGATGTTTTGCTCATGGCTCAAAGTGTAATAATTTGCTCATTCAGACCTATTTCTGTGTTCCCATCTTGCTCAACAGTACTACTCGTCATGTATTTACTCATCCTCGGAGCCTAGAGAGTATCATTGGTTCTTCACTCTCCATTAACTTTCACAGTCTCTCAATTATCAAGTCCTGTCAATACTGTCTTCTTAATTTCTTATAGATCTGTCCTCTACTTTCCATCTGCATTGTAACCACTGCCTCATTTCAGACAACTGGCAAAGCTCACCTGAAATACTGTATAGGTCATAAATCGTCTCCCTTCTTCCACTCTTGTCCTCCTCACCAGTCAATTAAATACACAGCTACCATGTGATCCTTGTCACTTACCTACTTAAAATCCTCAAAAGATTCATCGTGTTCAGTTAAAACCCAAACTTTGGGGGCGCCTGGGTGGCTCAGTGGGTTAAAGCCTCTGCCTTCGGCTCAGGTCATGATCCCAGGGTCCTGGGATCGAGCCCCACATTGGGCTCTTTGCTCTGCAGGGGGCCTGCTTCCTCCTCTCTCTCCGCCTGCCTCTCTCTGTGATCTCTGCCTGCCTATTTGTGATCTCTGTCTGTCAAATAAATAAATAAAATCTTAAAACAAAAAACAAAAAACAAAAAACAAAAAAACCCAAACTTTGTTGGCATGGTATGCAAGGCCCCTTCAGATGTAGTTCTTAGTAAATGGTTGGCAATCTTCCTGCTGATTTTTCTCCCTCCCTTTCTGCTCTCTACTCATGTAGGGACCCACCTAGAAATCCAACTACATGATACTTTTGCACTTGCTAGGGTCTGCCATTGCTTTCTTTCTTTTCTTTTCTTTCTTTCTTTCTTTTTTTTTTTTTTTTGAGTTTTTTTGTTTGTTTCTTTAAGTAATCTCTATACCCAATCTTGGGCTTGAACTCATGACCTCCAGAGATCAAGAGTCACATGCTCTTCTGACAGAGACAGCTAGGCTTTCTTATGTTAATTATTTGTACCTATAATATTTGCCACTGCTTCTGCCTCCACTTACTCACTCACTCATTTTTTTTCATCCATTAATATAGACATCAGCTCCTCCTGAGAGATTTCCCTGTTTTTCCAAAACCAGAATTAGATGTCTGTATGTGCTCCTTAGTAAGAGAGCAGGGAGTACTAATTACTAGTGTGGGCTATCACATTATCACTAGATATCACTAGAGTGTGGCTATTGGAGGGTCAATCCTCTCTCACGTACTCTTCTACCTCTCACCTGTTAGGCCATGAGAAGTTCAAATCATAGTAACTACTTAATAAATATTTGTTAAAAAATAATTGAACGCATGTCTTCTTCACACTGAGATGTTACGTTGCTAAATGATGCTATCAGAATAGAGTGGAATATGCTTTTTCTGCCTCCACAGATGAAGCATCTATGAAGTGTGTAAAAAAACAAAAACAAAAACAAACCCACCTCATCATATTCTATGATCCTAACTACACTCATTATTCACAAGATAATTATCAATAAATTATTTTTGTTAATAAAATCATTCTTCACTCATGGGAATGAATCTTTTTTGTATTTAAATATTAACATCATCATCAAAGTACAAAAATAAAAAATTTAAGAATTTTTTTCCTCCTGAAAAAAGAAACTAGAAGAAACTCTCAAAAGTATTCTTTAGAATAAAAATTAAATCTAGAGAATCAATCTTCTTCCTAATCCTCATTCTTGATCTTTTCTATTCCATCAGCATAATAAATCAGATTTTTGGTGAGTACTCTTTTGTTTGTGTGGGACCAAACTAGTCTCTTGCTCTGATCTACAGCAGCTGTTCACTAAGGGACTTAAGTACACCATTGAGTAAGGTGCAAAATTGTGATGTACAGAACCACGTTTGAAATTGTTTCTAAAAATCGAATGTCATGTTATGGTAGAATGAAAGCTTTCATACACACAGAGAGAAAAAGAGTCTATGAAATGGGATATTAAAAGAACACAGTGGAAAAAGGAAACCAAGATAAAAAGAGTGAGAGGGGAAAATATATTTTAACAGCAGGAAATGACATGACATGACATGACATGGAAAAAAAAACAGAATAAAAGTGTAGAAAGGTGGGAGAACTTAAAGTCAAAATTAATGACAAAAAATAAAAAGTCTGCTTAAAGAAAAATGAAAAGAAAATATAAAGGAGAGCAAGAGTATCTTTCAATTATAAATTTAAGTTTCAGTGCCCAAATATTGCCTTATTTTAAGAATCAGGATAGTATTTTTATATTGCCTTATTTTTAGAATTTTCTTTAATTTAGAAGTGTAAGATTCTTCACTGTGACAATGTGAAAGCACACAGAACATCAGTGTGTCATTACTGCAGTGGTCTCCAACCAGTTTGGCTCGGCACATCAGGATACCTTGTACCATTTGTACAAGGGCTATGACACTATTAGCTGAGCAGGTTTTTACTTATTTCTTTAATTTTTTTTTTCTTCTTAATTCATTTGCTTCTTCCTCAAATGTCATCTGGGCATTTGGAAGCCAAATAATTAAGTGTGTAACAATAAAATAAGGGTGCACAGCTCTTTTTAAAGTAGAATATTATTGCTTTACTCTAACGGCCAGCTTCTCAGGAATCTAACATTCAATAGCTAATCTTTTCTTTTTTAGTGCCCCCTCTTTTGAGTCTGTTACTGATATGAAATATTATAGTTTTATGCCAAATGTCTAAAGGCAGACTATTAAGATAAAAAATATTAACCTGGAATATTAAAAAAAATATACTTCATAGAATTATCATAACGGCAGATAATAAGCTCCAGAATATAAACCAGATATTTTCTCCTCCCACGCCTGAACTAATAACGCAGTGATATAACATTCTCATTTGGCAAAGTGATTACCAAAGTTCATGCCAAAGAAACATAGACAAATACATAACTCTGGAGCTACAGTAAATGTGAAAAAAATAATAATTTTCTAGGTTTAAAGCTTTTAATGCATCTCAACATAGATTTGCTGAGATTTTGCTGTTTTGAAGGTACTGCACTAGAAAGATAAGCCACAGGCAGGGGAGGAGACAGACTATAGTAAGTACTAAAAGCAAAATACTCACAGGGGTAGGAAGTGTTCAAAGGAAGAAAGGCATCAGAAAGATGCCTTTCAGAAAGAAGAAAGAAGCATCAGGAAATCTAATAAAAGATATGTCATTTGAGATGGGTGGGATTTGGAAGATAGAGACATAGGGTATGACTATTTCTACTGTGAATCTTCATGTTTAGGTACTCATCCTATTTTATCTGTTATTATCTTTCTGCTGATTTCTTCTTGCATTTCCAACTTTGTGTCTAAGCCCTCCACTACGTGACGTCACTGAGAATTAGTCATACCAAATTAATCCCTGTCTCCTGAATAAACCAAACTTTTTTTTTTTTTTTTTTTTTTAATCACTTAGCCCTGGCTCTTACTATTGTCCCCACCCCCTTCCCTGCTTTCTTCCCTTACCTTACAGAGGTTGCAAATGAATATAGAAGGTTTGGTTCACTTTCAACGTCTTCCTTGACCTCTCCATGAATTAAGTGTGTTATCTCACCGGGACTTCCACATCTCTTTATCTGAAGTTGGATAACCTTGTCTCCTACTAGGTGTCACTACGTTTCTAAACTTGTTGCTCCAAGCAAAGTATGAGATTCCTGAGGGCCTGGGGGACGGGTGGTGAAGTCTCTGAGTCTTCAGGCCCAGTGCCTCTCAGGGTGGCTAAGTACTGAGCGACTGCGTGTGCCCTGGTGAAATCAGAGCTTGGCAGAAGACAATCCGCGCAAACATATCTAGGGCTTGCACCCCAGTGTTCTTATAGGCGGCAGCTGATTCGGAAAAACCAACTCTGGACTCTTGGATTCACTTCTTCCTCTGACTGTCTGGGCCACTAAGGGGGGATTCCGAAGGCTAAGGCCGTGCAACCTGGAAGCCCACAGCGCTACTAGCAGCAGCAACAGTAATTCAATTGCCACCGCCAGTGCGTAAACCTCCCGGCGTTTCGGTGTGGTTTACTGCCCTCATCTAAATGTTTCTCTTCAGCGGCCTAAAGTGGCCCCTTCGTTCTTACCCAGAATCCGGGAAACACCTTCCTTTCTTTCAGACTGTGAGAAAAAAAAGACCAAAAAAGGGGGGGCGGCTTTCCTGAGGCCGGGAGCGGGGATTCCCTCTCCACGTTGGTGCGCGCTCCACCCCGCTTACCCGAGCCGAAGGCGAGCGCAGCGAAGGCGCGTGGGGCACCTGGGAACACTCCCGACACCCTGTGGCCCCCACCCCGGGAATCCGCTAATTAGGCTCGCCCCCATTGGTTGTCCCCAAGGCACCTCCATGCCGTCATGGTGTTATGCTAATGAGGGGGAGTCTCATTGGCTCGGCCCCCGGCGGCAGTTGCGAAGGCTCTGGCGGGGAGAGCCGGGTTGGCCGCAGCTGGGACCAAACCCACTGTCCCCCTCGAGCCCGCTCGGGGCTGTGCCTCGTGCACGCCCGCGCGGGGACCCGCTGTCGGGATCGCCCTCGGAGGAGGCTCCTCGACCTGCCTTTTAGGAAAGTGCCTCCCCTGCGCGCGGCTCGCACGCCTCCTCCCCTCTTTCTAGGCACCGTGCGTGTTCGGGTTTTCTTTCTATCTTCCTTTTTTTTTTTTTTTTTTTCCGCGAAGTAACTTTTGGGCTCCCGCCTCCCCCGAGTCCTGGGGACCAGAGGCGGTGCCGAGCCTGGGGGCGGTTCCTTGGCAGCGTAGATTCTTGTCGGAGCCAGACTTTTGCTCCTGGGCTCGGTTTGCATCATCCCCATCACACCCTCGGGAGAGAGGAGCCAGCCCCCTTTCAGCCTCAGCTTCCGGCACGGAGCCCACCCCTCCCCCTCCCAAGCCCCTTCCCCTTCCCCGTCCCTCTGTGGCCCCCCACATCTCGTTAGTCCTCTCCCTCGACTCCGCAGAATTGTCTTTCTCTCTCTCCCTCCTCTTCTCCATTCGTCGTTTTATGTTTCCCACTCTTTGAGGAAGGATGGTTGATTTGGAGAGCGAAGTGCCCCCTCTGCCTCCCAGGTACAGGTTTCGGGATTTGCTGCTAGGGGACCAGGGATGGCAGAACGACGACAGGTGAGTGGTGCGGTGCGGTCTTGCTCCGGCAGCACGGCTGAAAACGAGACGGAGATGAGGGAGGCTGAAGGGGGAACTGGGGAGAAGAAAAAGGGAGCCCGAGACTGGGGGAGGGAGTGAGAGGGACTCTTTGATACGTCTCTCCATTTTGACTGCATAGAGCAATTGCCACGGACAAGGAGCTCTTCCTTTCCACTTTCTTATCCTTGCAAGGCATTTATTGCATTTATTGGGTACTTAACTCTTTTGTCTATCTGCGCTTTCCTACGGTGTGTATAAGGCTGCTGCTAGAGGTACAATACATCCAAATGGCACGCAGTGTCAGTGCCATATGATTTTCATTTTTTTCTCTTTAGGTGTTCCTCAAATTTGAAAAATGTATCCAAGTTGATTGAAAAAGCACATAAGAAACTTAAAATCTCTTGCACCCGTTTGCTTACTCCTTGTCAGTGTTGTCTTGTGAAGGTGTTCACTTGCTACTGGGAATTTTATGCTCTTTAAACGTTTGGAGTTACAGACAGACAATTGGTTTAAATATGTAACAGGTAGTTAGGGAAAATGACATCAACTGAAAATACTCAACTTTGAACAGGTAACTGTGACTGTAGTTAGTAATGGCGTTTGTAGAGCATGACCCAACCTTTTTGTAGTTAATATATTTTTAACCTAACTAGTATATATGTCACAAGATTAAAAACAAGTTTGGGAGCTAGAATGTTTATTACTAGCAAAATATTGTTCATGTGTTTTATCTAGAGCATCACTGCTTTGCCTAGTTGAACTTCTGAAATTCCTCCAGCTATCGGATTCATTATTTAAAAGGCACATTTTATGTTTCATTGAATTTAGTGTTTTCTGGAATAGTTATTTCATGTATCACATGTCATATATTTTTGTTTTTAAATGAGCTACGTATACTAACTAGGCTCTTAACTCAATTGAAATATTCCCTTGAAGTTCAGTTTGGTATTAATGTTCTATTTTAATTACAAAGTAGATCCATTATTGGCCCTATTCAAAAATCTCATCCCCATTCAGTGCTGGGCAATATTTTCCTTTTCTTCCTCACCATTTCAGCTCCCAATACCAACTCCTGTCTCTACACACACAGGATTTTATCTTGGGCATAAATTTTGGACTTCGTCTTTGGTCTCATAGTAATTTAAAGGGGTATGGATGTTTCTCAAAGGGTAATATTTCAATGCAACCTCTATTTTAAGGCAACACACATGTGTTTGTCAAGAGGTAAAAGAACAAATGCCAGTTTACCAGTATGCTTGGAAAGTAAGGTGTTCTGGATGACTGAAGAGAAGGAAATGAATATCTAACTAAATAAATAGTAAAGCTAGTTGACGTTTAGATAAACTGTATTAGTCTGGTTAAATGACTTATCAAATGCACCATTATGATTATAGGGATGGAATCTATATTTATTACTTCAGGACCATGAGATCATTATGTAGAATAGAAATCCTCATTCTAGAAATTGTGAGATGGACTGAATTCACAGAGGATATATTTGGACTTGGTGGTGACAAGATTGTTTGTTTTTTAATATTGTATCCAAGATGTTAATTGTTCATGAGGTTCCCTTCATTTTTCCAAGGATGCCGCAGATATATTTCAGTAACTAGGAATTTTGGTTAGTTGAATACTACCCAAGTAAGTCACTGCTATATTAAAAAAAAGTTTTACACATTTAGTTAAAATATCCATTATAATAAAAGTTTATGCTAGCCCAAGTTTAACTTAAAATCTAGGCCATATTTACTATTAAAATAAGGCATTAAAACATTGTTCATCCATTTGACTGATTTTGTGGCTTCATGAAAACTTAATATCGAGTTTTGGTTCTATTTGTTGTCCTTCTTTGAAGACAAGGTCCTTGGGTTTAATGGTGACTCAGACCTCAATCCTTTGCTTATTTCCCACTAGCTGAGTCTCCTTGGGCAAGTCATTTGACCATTATGAAATTCAATAATCTTATTTCTGTAAGGTACAAAACTAACACTTCGTTGGCACTAAGCACTGGCTAATCTAATATATTAACTACGCTAACGTGTGTGTGTGTGTGTGTGTCTGTCTGCAGGGGGTTATGTGTGTGTGTGTCTGTCTGTCTGTCTGCGGGGGGTTATGTGTGTATTTTAGGAACTAGGAAACTAAGTTTCTGGGAAATTAAATGCTTCTTTTGGTAATATATCTTATAAGTGCAAGGATGACACTTGAATTTGGTTCTCTGTGACTCAGATTCTTCAAGAAACTCCTGAGTTCTTTCCATTAAGTTTGTTTGAATTTGTAGGAATAATTAAGCATCTAGCACAGTTTATGTGCTCATTAAATGTTAGTTCCCTTCTTCTGATTAGCAATTTTCAGTTCTTTTGTTATATTTCTTCAGAATTACAAATTAATATGCAGTAAGTAAAGTCATCTATTTTGTCTTTGCTGTGCTCACAACTTCCTCTTTGCAATTGAGTCTAAGGAGCTTTCTTATTCCACTCAGTTATCATGGACTAAATTCCTATGGAGCTGAAGAGAAAGCATTCTTTCATATAAGAGTAGGTAGATGGTTTATACCAACAGATATATTTAATGATTTGTTCATATTCTTTAGGCTATTTTCTATGAATATTCTTTGCCCGAAATGTTTGTTTTTTGTTTTGTCATACTTCCCCAACCTTATCACCTCCCCAGTCTCAGGGGCTCCCCAGGTCAAAAATGCCTCTGAGTAAATGAATAAATAAGGAATTGTTAGATAAATACCTTAGCTTTCTAACTCCTTGGTTGTGGTAATTCTGAAACATGTTCTACACTGTGTCCAATGGGACAAGCTCTAGTTGCCCATAGTTGTAATTGGTTTAATATTACAAGCTTTATTGGATTTCTTCCCCACTCCCCCTACTGCTATTTTCTGGGATCAGTTCCCAAATAAACTACTTATGCTCCAATCCTTATCTTAAGTATGCTTCTGGGGGAATCTGAACCAAGATTGGGTATCTTCTCCTTCTAGAGTCATATCCTAGAAATGATGGAGAAATCAGCTGATGGGATTCTACTTTGTTCTTCATGTTAAGAATTTTAAATTAAAGCATGCCGGGGTAGCTCAGTTGGTTAAGCATCTGCCTTTGGCTCAGGTCATGATCCCAAGGTCCTGGGATCGAGTCGCACATTGGGCTTTTTGCTTGTGGAGAGCCTGCTTCTCCCTTTGTCCCCCCCCCCCCTCCGCTCTCTCTCTCTCTCTCTCTCTCTGTGTGTCAAATAAATAAAATCTTAAAAAATTTTTTTAAATTAAATCTTAATAGGGCATGATTGACTGTCATGTGAAAATGAGTAAGACATATGATAGATGTGTGGAGTGTGGTGAAAGGGGAATTTTGGTGGTCTCTACACCATAGATTTTCTGCGAACTAACTTTGGATAGTCCAGTTTATGCCATATCCCATGTATGGAAATACACATGCTTAAGTGTATACGTAACGTAATATGTATGTACATGTGACACATATATGTATAGAATGTGTGTGTGTATCAGTGTCATCTTTACATAATTCCCTCTCCCTGATTTGCATTCTGATGACCTTTTCCGAGTAGGACATAAAGGAGCAGAGTTAGACATGGCATTGCAGAGAACTGCACACTTAGCACATGAAGAACATTAGTTCTCTGAGGCCACGAAATAACTTTGAGAGTTGCTAAATGAGAACACTGCTAATGCCTAGAGATGTCTGTTGCACATATGACTCACACTTATTTCTTTGGCATCCTGAGTTAAACACAAAAATCTAATTCAAGTGGCTCATGAAATATTTCTTAATGGTCACTTATCCATTCAGCTAATATTTGACTACGTGCTGCATCTCAGGGCCTTATTAAGTTAGGTTTTAAGAACAATATAAGGAGGAATGTGAAGCAGTGCTTGGTCAGGAGGTGTTCACAGATATGATTAAAGATAAGTTCCCCTCCTGAATATTGACAGTATTGTTTATACTATGGTTATGTTTTTGCAGAATTTCAATTTTAAGACTGTCAAGGAGAACATACACCCTTTTTGATAGGCTAGTCAGTGTTGTTTGAAAATAAAGTAGCTGAAGTCACTATATTAAGGATGACTCAAAGTATTCTATATATTTTGAATCTAATATTTAGGATACATAGTATCCTCAAAGTTACTCTATGATTAAAACTAATATGAATAGAGACTGAATTTAACTGGTTTATGTGGAAGCCATCCTGTAATATGTAGAATTGTTGCAACCTTCACATCTACTGTTTTCTGTTTTAATATGTCTACGATTCATAAGACAATAAAGATTTAGAATGTTCTCTTGCAGTTTAGTGTTGGTAAATTTCAAGTTTTAAATGTCTTAAGACAGAACAAGCCCTTCTCATCCTCTCATGACAGTAATTTTAAAGTTTGGAACACAGTGCACTTGATGTGGATGAATTGTCATGACTGTTGATAATTCAGTAATTGTCATTACTGTTAGTGGACAATTCTCAGTTGCAGTCACAGAGGAGTAGGACTTTTATTTAATTAACACCATTTAGTTTTCAAATATCTGGTCAGTTGTTTGAACTCCAGTAATTTTAAGTGTTATCTTTCATATTTTATAAGTGGCATTTTAAAAGTAATGTAAGCAAGTTACCTAATGTACTGTAGTAAGTGAAATCATAAAAGGATTTGAACAAAGAGTGCAATTCAGTGAATTAGTAGATTAAGAGGTATTTATAAAATGGCAAAAAAATGTTTGGAAAGCTTTTGGAGTATATGTAATTTTAGATATCATACAATGCAAATATATTACTTTATTTTATAAAGTTAAATTGGAAGAATGGGTGTGGACTGGCACATTTATATAACCTACTGATTTTATCTCCCTTAGTAAAATTATATATTATTTTGAAAAGTAGCCATTTGATATGAAGTACTTACTACAAACTAGTAAGTTCAGGTTGTTAAATACACTTTTAAAATATTTTGTGTTAGTAAAAATCAAGTATTATTTTTACTGTTTAATTATATAGTTGAATCAACTTTGCATATGTAATATCTATAAAAATGATTTAAGCATTTATTGTTAAGAGAATATAGATAATGCTGTATTTTGTAGCACTGTTTATTATATTAAGGGACAGCTCCATGAATAAGGAAAGAAAAAAATTGCCTACTATTGAAGTAGGTAATGGTGCATAAAATGACTTTAGATACATATAGTGTGAATCATACAATGCAGAGAAATATGCATTTTTAATAATTTTACCAGTAGTTTAAGAATTCAGACATTAATATTTTGTATGAAAATGTGTTTGATTTCTTCCTTTTGACCTGAAATTTGACTTTTGATCTTATAATTGAAATGTGGCTTTTCGAGGTGCCTGGGGGACTTAGTTGGTTAAAGCCTCTGCCTTCTGCTCAGGTCATGATCCCAGGGTCCTGGGATGGAGTCCCGCTTTGGGATCTCTGCTCAGCAGGGAGCCTGCTTCCTCCTCTCTCTCTGTCTGCCTCTCTGCTTACTTGTGATCTCTACCTGTCAAATAAATAAAATCTTTAAAAAAAGAAAATATATTAAAAAATTGTGGCTTTTCAGATTACATAGAATTTGTTTATTTATTTACTTTCTTACATAGAATTTATTTTTAAAGTTTGCACCATTTATCCACTCTCATATATATATCCACTTTCTGTGTATGCTTATGTGTTAGTAATACCTTTTCTGTCAGTATTACACTTGTAACTTTTTGGAGTACTTCTACATATAATAAGTCTTGAATAAGGAAGTTTGGACTGTAGAACTTTCATTTTCTTCATATGTTATGTGACATTTTAAGGAAATTAAACTTCCTTTTCTTTTTTCTTTTTAAGAGAGGGAGGGTACTGGGGCAAACGGAAAGGGAGAGAGAGAGAACCTTAAGCAGGCTCCATGTGGGGCTCAATCTTATGACCTTGAGATCTGAGCTGAAATCAAGAGTCAGACATTTAACAGACTGAACCACCCAGGTGCCCCAAGGAGATTAAACTTTGTACTAAATAGGTTCTCCGTGGCAGCTTCAAGTTAGTCTTGAGGATGGGTGCAAAAGCATACATTTTTATGGATGACAAAGAAAATGATTTCAACTAACTTGTTTTCTCAAAATTATTAACAAACTTTCCCCCTTCTCTGCTAGTAATGTAACTCAACTTCTGCAAAAATACATTTGAAAGGTAGTACAGAAAATAATACAAATGAAGGCTAAACACGTAGATCTTTCATCTTCATTATTAGTACAAAATAAAAATTAAACTAACACTATATTTAGTCATAATGTGTCCCTGTATCTTAGGCCATGCTTTTATTTTCTTATTGTCGATAGTGGATGTGGTATTTTTATGGGCTTTTCTAAATCATGTTCTTGTTTATTAAAATGTTTTACATGTTGATAAATCATTTGGTCATTGGTTTGTCTGTTTTTATCAGCATATTTGTGTATTGCCAATATTTTCTTACTTATGCCCATCCTTATCTAAGTTACTTTTAGAAAGTGAAGCAAAAAGAAATGCTTTTTCAATGAAATCCAACCAGTTGCTTTATATATTTATAGTTTGAAATTAAATTAGCTTGACATCTTGGGAACAATATTTATTTATTTATAAAAGTCTAGGTATGTACGTATGTATTTATTTAAGTAATCTCTACGCACACATGGGCCTCAAACTCATGACCCCCAGATCAAGAGTTGCATGCTTTTCTCACTGAACCAGCCAGGCATCCCATGTGAGCAATATTTAATACATTTGGTCAAGATGCTTTTAAACTAATGCTTTTATGTGTTTTAAATTGCAAATTAAAATTAGTTGAAGCAGTAGATAATAATCCAGAAAGACCATTACTTTTACTTTTTGTCAGTCCTTGACTCAATATGCTTTTTTTTTTTTTTTTAAGTTTTTAAAAAGATTGGGAGAAGGAGAGGAAAAGTGAGTTAGGGGAATTAGGAGGGGGAGAAGAACCATGAGAGACTGTGGACTCTGAGAAACAAACTGAGGGTTTTGGAGGGGAGGGGGGGTGGGGGGTTGGGAGAGCCTGATGGTGGGTATTAAGGAAGGCACGTATTGCATGAGCACTGGGTGTGATCCATAAACAATGAATCTTGGAACACTGAAAAAATAAAATAAAGTTAAAAAATTTAAAAAAAGATTTTATTCAATTATTTTGAGAGAGAGTATATGCATAAGTAGGGGAAGTGGTAGGCAGAGGGAGAGGGAGAAGCAGGCTCCCCAGTGATCAGGGAACCCCATGCAGGCTCTTTTGGGGACCCTGGGATCATGGCCTGAGCCAAAGGCAGACACTTAACCGACTGAGCCATCCAGGGGCCCTTATTTTTATTTATTTATTTTAAAGATTTTATTTATTTATTTGACAGACAGAGATCACAGGTAGGCAGAGAGGCAGGCAGAGAGAGAAAGGAGGAAGCAGGGTCCCTGCAGCAGAGAGCCCGATGTGGGGCTCCATCCCAGGCCTCTGGGATCATGACCTGAGTAGAAGGCAGAGGCTTTAACCCACTGAGCTACCTAGGCATCCCTATTTTTATTTTTTTAATGAATCATGAAAAAACAATTCTTTTCACAATGATCTTAATCATCAGACAGCACTCAAGTTGCAATGTCAGAGAAAGTCATTTAGAGCGCAGAGTGAGAAGACATGGTGCATCTAGAGCACTGATAACATCTCATCCTCAGTATAAATTCAGGAGTGGTTGTGTGGAGTTGTAGAAAGTGAAATGGAGGGGAATGTACTGCCTAGATAGAGAAGATATGGATAAGCAGGGCCAGAAATGTCTGCTTTGCATACATCTCTTATAGCAGAGTGACCATGTGCTTGCTTGCAGCCGATGAATAAAAACCCCAAATCCGTGAAGGCAAAGAAAGTGCTGTGAAAATGGCTTTGGGTCCTTTGCATCTGATCATCTGGAAGCATAAGAGTGGATTAGAAACTTGTGACCTTGATTCCTCAGTAACTAGACACAACTATAATAAGCGGACTCTTAAAGAGAATCTAAGATGTAGTATAATTTCAGGGGAAAAAATAAATCATTTATGTAAGCTAATTCAGTACACCAGTGGCATTAGATTTATTTGTCTCCTTTGCCTGGGAAGTAGAGATGGTTTGGAGCCGTGGAGTGAATCAGAGGCTATAAAAGCCCCAGTTGCCTGAAAGGAATAGGGGAGAAATGCTCCTGGGTGTGGGGGAAAAGAGGATCCTCAAAAGAGGGGGATTGAGGACAGTGAGATTTCTTCCCACAATATTCTCTTGGATCGGTCATATTTATCTTTATCTTTTTCTGACAAATAGAAGCAGTAAAAGTAAACAGAAACAGAAACCCTGACTGTCAAGCTTGGCTGGTCTGTAGGGGATTGTGGCTGGCAGTAAGCCCTCACTTTTTGACCCTTTCCTGTTTCCAGTTTTCAGTGGGCTTCTCTTTGGAACTGTGCTTTAGTACTCTGCGCTCTGCAATTATGGCATGGCTTTAAAGAGTGAGCATCATGCCCCCTGTGTATGCATTCCTTGAACTCAGAGCTATATTAATTCCAATTTTCACAGTATGTAAATATGTATAACAAATGGATTTTGCATGCAAAGCCAAAAAACAATGAATCTAAGAAATAAAGGACTGCTTGTTTTTGGCTTTCTTGCACTGGACTTTGCACCAAATCATAAAGATGAATCGTTAGTACAGGCGCACACTTAGCCCACCTTGTAAATCACTGTGTGAATAGGGATGAAAGAGGATTAACACATTTCAGCCTCATTTGACTCCCTGTGGGAAAACTTGTAGATTGTCCACGTATTGCAAACAACCAGTTATTAACAACAAGGACCAGATGTGTGGTTTAATAATGGACAGCCTGCTGTCTCGGGCCTGTCAAAAACTGAAATACCACTCGATCCCCTAGGAATCAGATAGGGTGATCAGTAAGCTGCACAAGTACCAGTAAGGAGTGATGACAATGACTTTAGTCACTGCCATAACATGCAGTGATTATTTTGGCAAATTACAAATGGAAGCTTTCAGTATTTTGTTTCTTTTTCTTGCCTATCTCTCCAGAAGGGTTCATGTACCATTTCACCTATTTTTGCTGGAAATACAGAAGATCAGGTGAAAATGAATGACACTGCATTGCTGCTTATAAAGGCAGGGGATGTTTATCAAGAGCTGAATGTATGCCACACATTGTTCTAAGTGTATTACATGTATTATTTCATTTAATCCTCACATCAGCTCTTAGGAATTCTATTTTTTCCCCTTTTTATAATGAATTATCTGAAGTACAGAAATACATAGCTTATTCTAACTTATATAATCACAAAAGGTAGAACCAGAATCTAATTATTATGCCCAACAACTATGTTTATAATGTAAGCAGATGTGATTTCATGCCACTAAATAACAGGACAAAATGTAAACAAATGTAAATGCTTCTAAAGGTAGAAAAAATCATATAGCATCTATGTCCCTCTGTGCCCATATTACAGTAATTAATTCAAAAGAAAAGCTATGGAATTTTCAAAGTTGGTAATATTTTCTGGGAGAAAAAGGTTTATTTATTTTTTTTTTTCTTTAACTATAAAACATTATTCTTTTGACAGTCTGGAGAGAGTGGATTAAAATAGGAAATTAGTAAAACAAGTAAAACAGATTTTGTTTGTTTGTTTAAACAAAACCCGGATATAGGTGAATCAAAAAGACATTATATTAAGATCATATAATTAACTTACCAATACTCTTAAAGTATTCACTTAGGAAGCTTTGGCTAAAGCCCATAGTTTTGGCTATTTCCCATAGTCTCATTTGACTTTGGTTAATCTATAATCTATAATTACTTTTCTTTAGATATGGCTAGGTGTTTTGTTTGTCTTTTTTTTCTAAATATTATTTATTTATTTATTTGTTAGAGAGAGAGAGAGAGAGTGAGCACAGGCAGACAGAGAGGCAGGCAGAGGCAGAGGGAGAAGCAGGCTCCCTGCCGAGCAAGGAGCCCGATGTGGGACCCGATCCCAGGACGCTGGGACCACGACCCGAGCCGAAGGCAGCCGCCCAACCAACTGAGCCACCCAGGCGTCCCTTGTTTGTCTTTTTATGTTCTTTAGTAGAACTTTGGAGTTTCCTGCTTATACTTCTACTCTGTAAGGTGTTTGTATCTGGGTGAAATTAATTTTTCTCAGCCACTCTACTGGTGATAATGAAAACCTTCTTACAGATGCTATGAGGTTTAAATGGGGTAATGTGAATTTATTGACTGTGAGTTTAACACTCAGCCCTAACTATTAGTTTCATCTATTCCGAAGAAAATTTGCAGTGGCTCATATAAATACATGCAGTAGCTTAAAACAAACAGAAAATACAGCAGAGAAAAAAGATAATAAGGGGAAAAATCCAAACCAGGCATAGAGTTGGTCCACAATGTGAATTCTGTGAATTCCTATATGGTTCCGGGAGATGGGCCACAAAATTTGCCAGAGCAAAGAAGACATGATCAGTTGCATAAGATGAGAAATAAACTAGTAATTCAGGAGAAATACAGCTTCCCTTGGTGTTCAGATTGAGAGGACATTGCTCCTGTGGATCTTACAGTATCCTCATTCAGTCTCTATCATAAAAGAATAGCAAGTTTCCTAAGACTTTGTAACATCCTTACTGTCAGGCAGTGATGTAACTAGAAAGAATTATTCACTTGAAGTAGATTTGCAGGACAATGTATTTCAGTTATATTTTGTAGGACAGAAGAGGGAATGCTTGAGATTACTGAGGGATTATGAGCCTTTTATGTATCTTTTTTTTAAAACTTTAAAATAGTCTATACTATTGAAAGCAATCTTTAGATTCAGTGCACTCCCTATCAAAATGCCAATAGTGTTTGGGACGCCTGGGTGGCTCAGTTGGTTAAGCGGCTGCCTTCGGGTCAGGTCATGATCCCAGCGTCCTGGGATCGAGTCCCACATCGGGCTCCTTGCTCGGCAGGGAGCCTGCTTCTCCCTCTGCCTCTGCCTGCCACTCTGTCTGCCTGTGCTTGCCTGCTCTCTCTCTGTCAAATGAATAAATAAAAAAATCTTTAAAAAAATGCCAGTAGTGTTTTTCACAGAACTAGAACCAATAATCCTAAAATTTAAATGAAACCACAAAAGCCTCACACAACCACAGCTTGGAGGTATCACAATCCCAGATTTTAAGACATACTGCAGAGCTGTAGTAACCAAAACAGTATGATACTAGATCAATGGAACAGGATAGAAAGCCCAGAAATAAATCCACATGTATAAATCAGTTAATCTGCTACAGAAGAGGCAAAGAACAGGGAAAAGACAGTCTCTTCAATAAATCTTGGGAGAACTGGACAGCTATATGCAAAAGAATGAAACTGGGCCGCTCTCATACACAATGATAAACTCAAAATGGATAGAAGATCTAAATGTAACACATGACACCATAAAACCCCTAAAGAAATAGGTAGTAATCACTTAGACATTGGCCTTACCAACATTTTTCTGAATGTCTCCTGGGGCAAGGGGGAAAAAAAAAGCAAAAATAGATTACATCAAACTGAAAGCTTTTGCACAACAAAGGACACCATCAACAAGATGAAAATGCAGCCTACTGAACGAGAGAAGATATTTGTAAATGGTATATCCAATAAGGGATTGATATCCAGAATATATAAAGAACTCTTACAAGTCAATACCAAAGAAACCCAAATAATCTAATTAAAAATGGAGAGCCCGAATAGACATTTTTCCAAAGAAAAAATGAAGATGGGCAACAGACACATGAAAAGATGCTCAACATCACTTATCATTGGGAAAATGCAAATCAAAGCCACAATGAGATACCACCTCACATCAGTCAGAATGAATAGTATCAAAATGACAAGAAATAACAAATGATGGTGATGTGGAGAAAGGGGAATGCCCATGCACTATTGGTGGGGATGTAAATTGTTGTAGCCACTATGGAAAACAGTATAGAGGTTCCTTAAAAAATTAGAAATGCCTTATAATCCAGTAATTCCACTACTGGGTCTTTGCCCAAAGAAAACAAAACATCAGTTAAAAAAGATACATGCACCACTATATTAATTGCAGCATCATTTACAATAGTCAAGATATAGAAACAACCTAGGTGTCCATCAGTAGATAAATGAATAGAGATTTACACACACACCACACACACACACATGAAAACTCACGAAGACTCACACACTGTAGTATTACTCAGCCATAAAAAAAAAAAATGAAATTTTGCCATTTGTGACAACATGAATGGACCTAGAAGGTATTATGCTAAATGAAGTAAGTTAGATAGAGAAAGACAAATACCATATGACTTCACTTGTATGTGGCATCTAAAAAACAATATGAATGAACAAACAAAAATAGAAATGGACTCATAAATACAGAGAGCAACCTGGTTTCTGCTGCAAGGGGTTGGGAGGGCAGGTGAAATAGGTGAAGGGGGATTAAGAGATTCAAATGTCCAATTAAAAAGTTAAATAAGGGGCGCCTGGGTGGCTCAGTGGGTTAAAGCCTCTGCCTTCAGCTCAGGTCATGATCCCAGGGTCCTGGGATCGAGCCCCACATCGGGGTCTCTGCTCAGCAGGAGCCTGCTTCCTCCTCTCTCTCTGCCTGCCTCTCTGCCTACTTGTGATCTGTGTCTGTCAAATAAATAAATAAAAAATCTTTAAAAAAATAAAAAGTTAAGTAAATCACAGGGATGAAAAGTACAGCATACGGAATATAGTCAACAATACTTCTAAAAATGTTCTATGGTGATAGTAACTACACTTATCATGATGAGCACTGCATACCATATAAAAGTGATGAATCACTATGTTGCACACCTGAAACTAATATGACATTGTATATCAACTAGATTTCAATCAGAAGATTCACATAAAGGAACTGAGAAGAGCATCAAGGCCAAACTTAGCCTCTTTCATAATAGTTTTAAAAACATGAATGCATTCACAAAACTAAATTTAGTTAACTAAAACTGCCCCCTGAAACTTAAAATAATATATATAAATATATATATTTTATATATATTTTATTTTATATAAAATTATTTATATATATATTATATATATATAAATAGCTTTGGTTAATAATTAAGAAAAGCAAAGAGTTATAGTCTTCATTGCACACCTGAGGTATAAACATTGTCAGGAGAGGCTTGAATGGACATTGCTTTATGGAGAGTTTACAGAGATTCTAACCAAAACACAAGGCTGAGTTGGGGTCATTCGCATCTCCTCACATTGGATTAATTCATTTGTTTTCTTTTCACACAAATGCCTAAAGTAAATATCATGGATTTAACATTCCACTAAGACTTTGTAAGTATCTGTAATTTATTTATGTAGCTCTATATATTTCTATATACATACAGAGATACATGTTAAGGACATAACTTCTGAAAGTAACTTCTGAAAGTTCAGAAGGGACTTCTGAAAGTAACCCCAAACTACAGTATTTTCAATTTATCTCTCACCACCAATTTCACTGTAGTCTCCCTGAATTCTCCATTTCAAAACTGCAGTGCTTTTGTGCTGTTTTTTAGCTTACTTTCCTAAGTTCTTGATCTCCATTTATTCTTTTTTTATAGTATTTCACTCCTTTTTATTTAAATGAATGGAACATTTGCTGACATGCTTCATGGTTCCAAGTCTCTTCTATGTACTCAACATCTAATAATCTCCCATCGCCAACTCAATCCTCATTTAATTCTTGCAACTTCATCATAATCTTCTTGAACGTGATTTTAACATGCATTCATGTTTTGAAACCTATGCTATGTCACTAATGCTTAGTATATGAAATTTAGGCTGCTGAGTTCAGTATTTAGTGATCTTCACTAATTGATTCCTTGGTCCATTCTTCCTACACTATTTTTTGAAATTCAATCACTATAGTTATAGAAATTACCCCTTTGCCTCATATGCTGATAGCTGCTACTCTTTAATTATACTGTCCTATGAATTTAGGCTGTCTTGCCTCTCTTCCTGTCCATGCCTTCCCCTTTTTCACGAGTGGACTTCTATCTGGACATAGAGCCATAGTTACTAAAGACATCTTCCAAATCAGGCTATTTAATATAGTTTACTTATTTTTATGTTGTTTTGTGATTCCTCTTATGTTATTTTATGTGTAACATCTAACCTTTGGGGAAAAAGTTATGTCTTTTTAAAAATATTTTATTTATTTATTTGAACGAGAGAGAGATCACAAGTAGGCAGAGCAGCAGGCAGAGAGAGAGGGGGAAGCAGGCTCCCTGCTGAGCAGAGAGCCCGAGGCAGGGCTCCATCCTAGGATCCTAGGACCCTGAGATCATGAAGTGATCCGAAGGCAGAGGCTTAACCCACTGAGCCACCCAGGTGCCCCAAAAGATATGTCTTTTCATAATTCAAAGTTTCTTAATTCATTTTGGATCCTCTTATTTATCCAACAGAAGTGGTTTACACAAAGACTTCCAGAATTTCAGTTCTGTAATATAAGGAAAGCACTTTTAAAAGAAAAAAAAAAGTTACAGCTGTGAATATGTGTGCACTTCTTATATACATATATACATTATTAAAGTAAAAATGGAGGTCACTTAAATTTGAGATTATTTTTCCTCATGGAAACGTGAGCACTTTTTAAAGCTCATTCTAAAACCAGGTGTGGTAGTTTAAATCATTTGACTCGAAATGCCTTTCCCACATCTAGGTTGATATTCACGAGGAGCTTTCCTTCGGAAATGGCGAAGCAGAATGTGCTTCAGTCCATAATTCATACGGTGACAGTTCAAATGACTGTTAAAGTGAATTCTGAAATTTGCATCAGGAGCAGCTCAGTGAAAGCCATCAATCTGCTGACAGCCAGCAGCGTGCCATCGTACAAGGGGCTTGTGGAGGTGTGAAAGATCAGCTTCCTCTCAGGCTCACTAAGGTGGTGGCAGCAATACTTACATAGTTGGAATGAACAAAAAGAGGGTTTTTTTTTTTAATTTTAAGTCTTGTAAAATATGTTTTCTTATTGAAAAACAATGCTGACAATAGTTTACAGTGTATTTAATTTTGCAATGTTAAAATGAATAGAGTGCTTTTCTTGAGGAATAAAAACCCATGTGAAATTCATCAGTGATAGTTATCTAAACATGTTCTGAGTCTTTGAGTAGAAGGCACAATATTCTAAAACATGTATATTCCTATTATTATTCTATTTCCTAAGTCAGATCATTACCTATTTGTAATGGTGGAATGACCACTTTTGATTTAACTTCATTCCTTTTCAGTACTAGAAAGAGGCTTGTTATATGTCTCTTTATACTTTCAGCTTTACTATCACATGGAAGGTAGGAGAGAGACAAATTCTAATCACTTACGGAATAATATAATTAAATGTTTGCTTTAAAAAAGACTAACTGAAATGTTCGTTATAAGATTGTTCTGACTTGCTGATTCTATTCCCCCTGCAACATGTTCCAAGTAATGTCTCCTTCTAGTAAACTCACATAATGTAGTAATGGGAAACTCCTCTATACATCCCAAATTCTGTTCTAGTTGAATTTACGCCTGCTACCATTGAGGTGTGATGATGTATGAGAAGTACTGAATGATGTGATCCCACACTCCCACTATCCTTGAGCTTATGTTGTGTTGGAGAGATAAGACGTACAAGATAACTACTATATAAATTAGAACATGGGACAACGGACAGTACTGCGGGAATATTGGAAAAGCTTCTTGGAGAGTTCTAGGGAGAAAGTAAATTTTATATATTAGGATTCATTTATTAGAAATAAAGTAGTAATGGCTAGCGTTAATGTATGGTGTATCTTCCACAGGTCATGTTCTAGGAAAACAAGCAATAAGCAGACTAAATTGGAAACAATATAGGACACCTGAGGATCAATAATGGATATTAATAGTTTTGGGGGAAGGCTGTAGGAGACAAGTGAAAGAGGTTTTTTTTTTTTGTTTGTTTGTTTGTTTTCAGACTGGGAAATTGTTGAAAGGTTTTGAATAAAGAAATGGCAAGGTCAAAGTTGTAGCTTCAGTGGAATTATTCTTTTGGAACTATGTGGAAGGGTTTAGAAGAAAAAAAAAGTGGGGAGATTAAGCTACTTTAATAGGCCAAAAGAGGTAGAACAGGGAGAATGAAGATGGCAAAAAAAAAAAAAACAATAGAAAACTTTGAAAGTGTCATCAACAAAATTGAGAATAAATTAGGGTGAAGGATATCCATATTTTGGAATGAGAGGAAATATGAAAAAAGTGTTGGCCATGTTCATTCAGCGCAGCTTGATATTCTTTATTTGGATTATAAATTCTAGGAGGCAACGAATCTAGTATGTAGTATCTAATTTTGCCTTGCAAAATGTCCAAGAAAGGTGTGATTTGTATGCTTACTTTCACTGATCAAATGTAATTCAATCCAACAAACAATAGTTAAGGCCTGACCATGAATTGTGTTATGTGCAAATATCTCTGAAAACAAAGATTCAGATATTCCTAGCCTTTCACTTATCTCAGAAAGGGAAGAAGGACAAATAAACAAGCAATTATTATAAATGACATAAGTATGAACAAATTATGAAACTACCACAGAGGAAGAACAATTATGTGATGATATTGTGTACACAAAATATGTACACATAAAACTACTATATTGTATTTTGACCTTTTAAAATTTAATGTTTTTGTATTCTTCATAACATGAGTGGAAAGGTAAAGCAATCCCATGTGTACTTTATAGGTAGAAACTCAACTAAAAAGAACTTAAATGCCTGACACAAATAGCAGAAATTCTCTATTGCTTCTTTAAGTTGCAAATTATAGAAAAGCGCTCTTAAGATAACCTCAATAATTAATACACTCAACAAAACAAGAATTCTGGAACCAGAGTAGTTTCAGGGTTGACTTTAGAGCCCAGGATATTTCCATTTTCCCCTTGGCATCCCTTGACAGGTGTTAAATTTATCTATCTTGGACACTGGTCCCCTTGGTCCCTGGAAGGTTGTTCTAGTTCCAGGTTTGGCATAAAATGACAAAGTCCAGAGGTGGAGAAAAGCATTGTCCTGTCCTTGTCGTATGCCCTTATTTAAAGTGAATAAATTCTTGTCAGAGACATCCCAACAGATTTACTCTCATGTGCTATTGAATAGAATTGGTTTTGTGCCATGCCCAAATGAAACTGTGGTAAGGGTAGCAAGACCATGGTTGAATAGCTTAGGACAGTTTCATTCAACCTCTGGGACTGGAGATGAACTCAGCCTCCTTGAAATAACTTTGCCACTTTGAGATATATGAACAAAATCAGATTTGTCTTTGGAAGAGGTGTGTGTGTTTATGTGTTGGTGGGTAGATGAGGAGGGATGCACATTGTGCAAGAGATGATGGCTGTCATGAGGTAGGGAACTCATAGTTCCAATTCCAAGTATAATTTTAACTTGAAGTATGCTTTTTAAGCCATTTGATTGTTTTCCTTCACTCTGAGCAGCTCTCAGAGGAAATTATAATTTCGGCAGGTATCCTAAGTTTCTTGATAAGCAGAATGGCTCCACATGTGAGTGTTCTCAAATTCCTTTATGGAAATGATGTTAATAAATACTACATCAGCTTGTAACTGGGTCCTTTGGAAAACTGTACATCACTCTAAATTGCCCCTGTGGCATGTTGATTAATGAGTCTTGAGAATGCAAATTTTTTTAAAGATTTTTATTTATTTATTTGACAGAGAGAGAGATCACAAGTAGGCAGAGAGGCAGGCAGAGAGAGAAGGGGAAGCAGGCTCCCTGCTGAGCAGAGAGCCCGATGCGGGGCTGGATCCCAGGACCCTGAGATCACAACCGAGCTGAAGGCAGAGGCTTAACTCACTGAGCCACCCAGGTGCACGCCGAGAATGCAAATCTTAACAAAATCAGCATTTAATTGCATATGTGTTGAGGAAGTTTTGGTATTTTAAGTGCTAGATGATAGGAAGGGAATATGTATATATATAAACTGTAGCCAAGGTGAAATCTTCCTCACTGGCAAGTAACATTAAAATATTAATTTAGAAGCAGCAACTTTGTTTTACCTAAAAATTTCAAGGAGACCAACTGTCAGGATTACGTGTAATGGACACTTGTCCACACCAGCCCCCTAACTGAAAAGTCATTCTTCACCTGAAAGGGTATATCCCACATTATCAGAAGGTCATGGAAGAAGATAATGAAAGTCCTGTCAGGTTAAGGGAATAGCAGAAGGGCCAGGCTCCAGAAGAGAAGGTGGACGGTGGGCTTGGGGCCATCTTCTGAAACCTAGTCTGCATCTCAGCAACTGTGACGCTGTATCTCTTTCTTATAATCAATCACCTGACAATTCTAATTTGTCCTGCTCATTAATAAATACATTATCTGGCAGTAACAGACATTTGTTGGTCACTTACGGCAGACTATAGGCATTTCATATAATCTCCACTCCTCCCCTCTTCCTGAAGTCTTTTATATTTTTGCTGATTTGGCATATTTAAAATGCATTATGTGAAAGGCCATAACTAATCTAGTGTGGGGAGAAGTAAAGCTGGACAAGCAACATATACTTAGCTTTATTTCTTTTAATTTCTACTTCTACATTTTGGTGATTTCCCTAAGCCTAGAGAGCCATACTATTTTTAAAACAATGGCTATAAAAATGTGTACTCTGGGATTGAAATAGGGACAGCAGAAGGAAAGTCAGAGTTATTTTATTAAAAAATAGCTTTTAGAAAGTTTATAGGAGCACATCCTGGTAATGCTTAGTAAAAACTGACTTCAGTATTTATATGCCTAAAGCAAAGAGCTCTTTTAAATGAAATGGTGGTAGACTATAAGTTCAGTGACCAACATAGTGAATGAAAGGGATGGTTAGATCTATTCAGAACACTTCTAGAGATCAAAGAATATCAGAGAAATGCATGAGTAGTCAAATGTAATGGGTATTAATGAATTTAATAAACATCACAAACACATATACTCATAGTGCATACTTTTATAGAGAAGGAGCAACTTCTAAGATTGAGGACGGTGGGGTGGTCTCAGAAGGGTTGGTGCTTGGTTGGGTAGACATCCCAAAGATAGCAAGTATTAGTTTCATAACAGAAAAATAAGGCAACATGTTATGTTTAAACTTATTTGAAAATTCAGTTGCTAATAAATTTTTGAAATAATTTTATTCTTTTATTTTAAAAATCGAATTTTGAACTTTACTACTTCTAGAGTACAAATACTATGCTAAATGGTTATTTTGAGAACACTTTTTAATACAGTTGGGACATTTTAAGGAGCACATAAAATCTTTGTTTACTCATATACATATACATACTTATTTTGTATAGATTGACATTAAGGTTTATGCTTAGGTGAATGGAGTTACACTAGAGAAGATAGTTTTCTAACCACTGTTTTCACTTAACATATTGTTAAGTACATCTACTTTAATCTGTTAAGTGAAATGTATCTGTAAGTAGATTCTGAAACAAGATTACTTATGATTGCATAGTATACCATACTATGAATGTATTATATTTATTTAATTAGGTATTATTTTTGTTAGGCATTTAGGTTGTTTCATGCTGATATAGTCTTTCCTTTAAATGCTTATAGGTATCTCTAAGGCCCTACTGATGATTTTCTTAAAATAAATGTTTAGATGTGAGATTACCCTGTCAACAAGTGGGAACATTTTATGGCTTTTAATGAATATTTCTATATTGCACTACAGGAAAATATTTCAGTTTCTATGTCAAATAATATTTCATGTATTATTATTTGGTAAAAATTACTGGTACCCATAACTATACAGATTCTAGATCATTGCAACATGGTTGACTAGAGAGCTCTATATTCGTCCTTTTTCCTTTCCTTCTGAATCACCCTTGTGTCATTATATATTTACTTTCTTTGTGTATTTTCCTTGTTTTATTATATATTTGAATCACTGGCCAAATGAAAAAAAAAAGGAAAAAAACAAGGAAATTGACACATCAGTGCAAGTATTAGGAACAGCAATAAAAGTTACTGCTTTTTAAAAATGTCAGAATGCTTACTGTGTTTTTGTTTGCTAATAAAATCTCTACTTTTTCCTTGTGCTGATAAGAAAAAAAAAGAAAAAGATGAACAAATCACACCTAGACCTTACCCTCTAGGAAAAGCTGATGATGTACATGAATAATATTCAGGTTTTATTATTTCAAATAAATCATCACATTTGTGGCTTACTGTACCTGAGACAATAGGGCAATAGCTTTTACTTTAAATGTGTTATTTGTTTTCTGAGTTTTTTTTTTTTTTCTGCCTCTTTAACCCATGTTCAAATACTATCCCTGCAGAATTTGAGCTGCAGAAGCTGATGTTCAAAACTACTGTCTCTTGAAGTGGCAGTTTAGTTATTTGCCCCCACCCTGACTCAGCTGACAGGAAAAATTGTTTAAAGTATTGCTTATGATGATGATGATGATGATGATAGTAATTTTTCCACACTGTCTTATCAAGGCAAGAGTCAGCCAAGCATTGAGCCAGAGAGCTCTACTGCTATTGAAAAGATGAATTCATTTTTCTCTGGAATGAATTAAATAGTCACAAGCACTGGAGCATGTCAGTACGTCAAAACAGGGTGATTTGTGCTGCCTTAGCTTTGTAGTGGACCTTTATTTTATTTTTTATCATATCACACTTACCTAGACCACTGCATAGCCCATTCAATTCTAAAAGCAAGTATCAAAGAGTTGGTATTACATGTGCTATGGACTATTTGTGGCACTTTTTTTTTCCACTAAAATCGTAGATTAGAATTTAAATGAAAAGTTAAAATAATTTTTCTGTATTGAGTACTTATATAAACATGTGTCTATAAATTATTATAATTAAAGCCTACAGTGATAAATGTTATAAGCATCCACCTAAATTAGGACTCTGAAATGAAAACATGATACTTAGTAATGTGAATAATGACAGAGAATGCTAATGAATTCATGAATTTATGAATTCATACTACATGAATTGTGGTATTATGGTATGCAACTAGGTAATTAAAAGGGAAAGGTCATGTACTTTTAATGCCACTATAGTACAGCTGTTGAGAGCATAGTCTCTTAACCAACTCTTAACTGCTGGGCTTGGGTCTGTCCTCTAGCATTTAGTGACTGTGTAGTTTTGGGCAATTATTTAGTTATCAGTGTCTTCATCTACAAGATGAAGATTATAATTTTACTGTCTTTGGGAGGTGAGATAATCCAGGAAAAGTTCGTAGCTCAGTACAGGTAATAATTACTGCTAAGTAAAGTTTGTTTTGTTTTGTTAATTTATTAGCGGTATGTTAGAGTTTTTAGGATACCTAATTAGGCTTTAGAGTCATCAATATCTTGTTACTTGATTTTTTGGTTATGATTTAGAAAAATTACTCTTGAAAAAAGTAATTTGTGAAAAATTATTTGTGAAAAAATATTTTAAATAAATGAAGGGTTGCTTCTGTTAAAGTTTTATTTGCATTTTTCTGCATAGAGTATATATCCTACATTTCATTACATAGCTGTAAGAAAAGTAGAATCTTGATTCTTGATAGCAAAGTTTATTGCTGTTTCATGTTTCATAAGCTCTGAATCTGTTTTAACAATATTATGGTAATTGTGCTTTGGGGAGTCAAGCTCCAAGATAAAGAATTCTTTCATTACTTACAGGCAACAAGACTTTTGTTCTCATATGAGCACTTATTATATATACTTAAAGATCAAGCAAGAACCCATGAAAAATAGTTTGTAATGATAGGATATAGTGGAAGAAATTGTAAATTGTACCATTCATTATTTAAAAAAAATGTTTTCTCAGTTTTAATTTTAGTAGCCATCTAAACTATTTTCCCTGGCTATACATTTCTCTTTGTTTTCCTGAAAACTCATGTTTCACAAGAGGAAAGATGACTGGCTATTGGTTCCCCTTTTAGCAGGATAAGAAGGTGACTCAGTATCAAATTAGTTACTGTCTATTAATGGTAATAGAAAATAATACTGTTGTGTATAAGAAATGTTATTCTTCTGGCAACGAAAGAAGTCAGTCAACCATTATCAAAGCAATTTAAGTCCCCAAATGATCAAATTCTTAATAATATTGCTAATAGTTTAAAAACTTTAAATCAACAGTTTAAAATTCACTTTTTAAGAATATTTTACTCATTTATTTATTTGACAGAGAGAGAGGGAGAGCAAAAGTATGACAGAGGAAGAGGGAGAAGCAGGCTCCATACTGAGTAGGGAGTCCAACGTGGGGCTTGATTCTAGAACCTTGAGATCATGACCTGAGCCGAAGGCAGATGCTTAACTGACTGAGCCCCCAGGCACCCCAAAAATCCCATACCTTTTTAAACAAACCTACAAAATGGGAAATCTAGTAGCAGGAAGTGATGGGATTGATTAGTGCACCATTACAATATTAAGAACTTAAAGAGTTAAGATTTATGTGCATTTAAGATTAAGTGTTTACCTTTGGATTTATATGCATTTAAATACATTCCAAAAGATGATGTCATTCTGAATATACAAAAGATATGAAAATGCATGTATGCATTTAAAATACTGCATAAGGGGCACCTGGGTGGCTCAGTGGGTTAAGCCACTGCCTTCAGCTCAGGTCATGATCTCAGGGTCCTGGGATCGAGCCCCGCATCGGGCTCTCTGCTCAGCGGGGACCCTGCTTCCTTCTCTCTCTCTGCCTGCTTCTCTGCCTACTTGTGATCTCTGTCTATCAAATAAATAAAAAAAAAATTTAAAAAAATACTGCATAAAATGTTCCATTACTTAGAACTAAAAAAATTAAGTGTGACCAGTGTTTATTATTTTTATAAAAATATTGTTCATGGGACAAGTATGAAGTGTATCTAAAATTTTAAGTCTTGAACCTTTAGATGAGCTACTCCATTCTCATCCTATGGAATTCCTAAGACTATTCAAGGAGTTGAATTGATATATCTAATAGATGGATGAGTGAAAGATGTTTTTGCATTAAAAAAGAAAATAATTATTCTAAAATAATTTCATTTCCCTTTTTGCTCTGTTATTCATAAGTTATCAAACTCATTTGTGATCTTTTTAATGAGCATTACTTTGAATTAGTTAGCTTCCTTTTGGCCATAATAAATAGTTCAGTGATTTCCACTAAATTGGCCAATCAGTTCCATTCATTTGGACGTTTTGTTTTTTGGGGTAGGCAGAATGACAAAGGGAATTCATTGGTATTCATTGTTAAGTAAATGTGCCTAGTCTGAATAATCAAAATATCGATCACATTTGTGTATAGGAAATCTTTAAAGACCTTTACATTTCTTCCCCTCACTTCACAATTTACTCACTACCTGTTACTTGGTGTGCTAGTCCCACCTATTCTTGGAAGAAATAATTTGTGTAAAGATTTGACACAGAGTTGCTAGTTCTCTTAGCTTTCTTATTATTCCCATTCTCCTTGAACTTCATTCCTCTTCTTTCTTTCTTTGGATATACTTCATTTTTATAATGACTCCCTTGAATTGTCATTATTTTTTATATCTCACTATTCCCTCCATTTGGCCCCAAGTTCGTTTTATATCTTAACTCAAGTACTGTACTCATACTTGGAAATAACAAAGTCAGCAAATACTAAGAGGTCAGCCTCTTCTACCTGTGAATGATCTTTAAACTGAACAGAGCACAGGTATGGTGAGTCTTCTCCATGGGGTCAGGTCTAATGGAAGCATCTTCTTTACTCAGAGTTCATTTTTGCAAAACGCCATTCTCTCTTCCCCTCCCCTCAAAAAACATAGTGTTTGTTTTGTTTAGACCTTAAGCAGAGTCTCCTGAATACTAGATTGGGTGACAGATCACACATTTTACTTTTACTAGGGTAAAACTTACCCAGAGTTCCATCTGGAATCTTGAAGCCAATTCCCAAGGTTCCAGGTCTAGTAAAGCCTATCAATTTATTATTAAAATGAAACTTGATTAGAAAAAATTGAGAGGATTTTTTGACAACAATATTTCTGTCACTAAAATTTTTAGGTATCTAATTTTCTGAGAATATGTTAATTCATCCTTACTCTATTCTATCTCATCCTCATACTCTGCTGATTTAACTGTTGAGGCACTGTCCTTTGCTAATGCTTTTTTCTTTTGAGCCTTCTGCAATTCCTACACAATCATAAATAAATTTCTCTACACTCAATATTTTTCAAAGAAAGTTCACTCCATTTGCTTATTTTCATATGAACTAAACTGTAACATTAGAATCTTTTCCTTCTGTTCCCCTGTCTCTGGAACTGAGTTTCTCTTCTCACCGATTATAAATCACTGCATCTCCTTATCTTTGAGATGTATTCATTTATAATATGACTTTTGTTTTTTCCTTGTACTGTGTTCTGTCAACCTTTTGGTGATTCCTCTGTAGTCATGGAGGGTATGAGGGAAGATTTCCATTCTTTCTTCTTCTCCCAGATTCTGGCATAGATTCTGCTATATTGTCATGTTCTTTACCTAGTGAACAACCAGTGCAAGACCCTGTCTTTTTTTTTTTTTTCTTTTAAAGATTTTATATATTTCCTTGACACAGAGAGAGAGAGATCACAAGTAGGCAGGGAGGGGGGGAGCAGGCTCCTTGCTGAGCAGAGAGCCCGATGTGGGGCTCAATCCCAGGACCCTGGGATCATGACCTGAGCTGAAGGCAGAGGCTTTAACCCACTGAGCCACCCAGGCGCCCCAAGACCCTGTCTTTATAGTTTTGTGGTTTGATGACTTTCATGTCTAGTTTTCTTCATCCTGGCATGGATCCTAGCATGACCAGAATTACTTCACTTCTGGTAACTTACATTGCAAAATCCCACTGTCTCACTGATTGTCCTTCTGGCCCACATGCTTCCTTATGAACATTAACCTGATTCAATTTTGTGTATCATGAAGACCTTCAGTCCCTTGTACACTCCGCTTCCGTGCTTCTCTCGCATTCATTTTTAGCATCTTTTTTCTTTTCTGCCTCTTATTTTCTCTTTTCTCTTTGGCACTTTCTTTTGTCTTACTACCCCACTGACACTCTTCTCAAAGTTCCTGATGCCACATCCAATGAACAGTTTTCTCTGATTCTCCCCTTGCTCTTTCTTAAAACTTCCTTCTCTTGATTTCTGTGATGTCATTCTGCTTTAGTTTATGTCCTGCTCATTCTTTCTTAGTTTTTCTTTATAGGTTTCCCTTCTTTTGCCTACTCTTAAGATTGGGCGTTACCAAGAATTATCCCTTGTTTTGATCTTTTCATTTCTTATCTCTTTCTAGTTTGCTTCATTTAAGCTTCAATAACTGTAACAATATATTGATGATTTCCAGATCTTTATATTTGTCTTACTCTATTCAGAGCTCTAAAATTATACATACTTTTTCCACTGAATGTCTTTGCACAGTTGTCCAACAGACTCCTCAACCCAGAATGAATGTCCAAAATCAATTTTATCATCTTTTAAAAAAAAATTATTTGAGAGAGAGCAAGAGACAGGAGAGGGAGAAGCAGGCTCCCCATTGAGCAGCCCCTCCCCTCCCCCCCTCCAATGTGGGGCTTGATTACAGCGCCCTGGGATCATGACCTAAGCCACAAGCAGATGCTTAACCTGCTGAGACACCCAGATGTCCCATCAATTTAATCATCTTAAAACTACCTTTTCTGTTGCATTTTTTTCTTTTGGGGAGTGGTAGCAACACACAACCAGCCACCCAAATGAGGAGCATTAAATTCTGCCTAAAGCTTAGTTTACTACAAGTTTCATTGATTCAGCTCATAGATGGCTCCTATAAATGTCCTTATATTTCTATTTTGGTTCTTACTCTTATAATTGATGTGGTTGTTATTCTCATCCAAACTATTGAGAAGTGTCTTAACTTTTCTGCCTCAAGTTTCCTATCTTAGGCTGCTTCCTGAGAACTCCTTCATTTGGAATGCGCAACCACTTGTGGAGACATCCCACTTCATCCCAATCCTGCTACTCCATAGTCACCCATATCTTTTTTTTTTTTTAACTTTATTTAAGTTTTATTTAAACATATAATGTAACCTCACCACCCTCTCCCAACCCCTCTTCCCCCCCACCCCCCTCAGTTTGTTTTATGACATTAAGAGTCTCTTTTGGTTTGTCTCCCTCCCGATCCCATCTTCTTTCATTTTTACTTTTCCTACCACCTTAACTCCCACCCCCGTTGCATCTCCACTCACCCATATCTTTTGACCAGCTATCACTTATCTTTTATTTAGCATTTTTAGAAAGACTTTCTTTTCTGTAGCTCTCTATTATCATCTTCTCTATTTTACTCTTTCCAAACCATCATACTTTGTTTATTCTACTTTATCTAGTTTGGATAAGCTGAAGCAGCTGACATGGTTCATCCATACCCTGGCCTGATGGATCATTGCTGTAAAGGGTGTGGTGGGGAGAAAACAATTCAAGGTGCTAAGTCTTTGAACCAGGCCCAGTCCAAGCCATCCTATCTTGAGTGTTTGCTGGAGGCACTAACATATAGTGGACTCCAGGACTGAAGAAATGGCAATTGGACCTTCCTTGTTAAGGCAGCTTATATAACTTGCCCTGCATCATCCTACCTAAACCCGAACCTCACCAAACCTTAGCTCTGCTTTGCAAATTCATTTTCTCTTTTTGCATAAGGAAGAAGGTAACTCTTTTTGTTGAATACCAAAAGTCCCCACATTAGACATTACATTTTTGACCCATGTCCTTACTTATATACTACCAGAGATAACAATTTATACCTTACCATACAGAATCTAAACAGAGAGCACAACATGTCAAATAGAATGATGTGCCTTTTCTGCATTTTTTTCCCACCAGATTTTCTTCCCCCTCCTTTTTTTCTAATTAGGATAACATAGAAATATAAGGTAATAAATAGATAAAAGGGTGCAGAGCCTAGAATCAAGGGAGCTGTACGCTTTTTTAGATCTGTACAGCTACCTCTAGGGTATTTCCTCCTGCTCTAAGTAATATGGGTTGGAATCTATTCATGGACTTTAGCTCCCTAATAGACCATTTATATAACATTATTCTTCACCAGGCATTCTTCTCTAAGTGCTTTACATGCCCCATGAGGAAGTATAATATTATTTCCATTTTATAGATGAAGAAACTTAGACATAGATAGATTAAGTGACTGAGTGATGGTTATAAAGCTAGAAAGTGGCAGAGCCAGGAACTCAAACCTTATTCTTGACCATTAAGTTGTGCCCAGAGAAGTTAGGAAGACTAGGAAGGGAAGATAGGGCTGGGGGGAGACTGTCTTTGGTTCATTTTTCTAAAATCTAGTGTTAAATAAATAATCAATAGATGTTAAATAGATACATATTGATTTTGAAATATATAATACATCTTAAAAAGATATATATTTCATATAAATAATATATTATTATTTACTAGAGAGAGAGAGAGAACAGTGGGGGGGATGGGCAGAAGGCGAGGGAGAGGGATTAGCCTACTCCCCACTGAGTGCAGAGCCTGATGTGGGGCTTGATCCCAGGACCTTGAGATCATGACCTGAGCTGAAGTCAGACACTTAACCGACTGACACCCAGGTGCCCCTATAATACATCTTTTTAAGGTAAGCTTTCCTGAAGGCCTGGCAGTAGTGATTCTCCCACAGAATTTTCTTATGAGAGGGATTCAATTTTTCTGAAGTGTAAAAATTTAGACATTTGTAATACCTGTAATTCAACTCTTGTAGGTTTGTTCATGTACACATTTAGTATAATTTAAATAAGAGAACAACAAAGTGGAAGACTTTTTTTTTCAAAACATAATAAGATATGAAAGATAAATTGGGTGTTTTTATAAGACATTGCTTTTAGCAAATACTTTTTAGATTAGTTGAGGATAATTTATATTTGAGTAGGACTCCTTTCTCTATTCAGAAAATTATTATAAATGAATGAAAGCTAATCTCTTCTTCAGTAATACTCCTCCCCGTGCACCTCAGCCTTCTTCTTCTTAAGGTATTTATGGAGTGCCTATGGAGTGAGTCAGGCTGCCAAGAAATTTTGGATTACATTAACTTCATTAGACTCAAATTCTAGGGAAAAAGGGATGAGGAAAAAAATGAGTCAGTATTTCACTTTCAGGGAAGTAATCAAAATTCAAAAACCTTCACATTATTAAATCCATTATTATTATTATTATTATTATTATTTTAGTTTTCAACATATAGATAAAAATAAAACTTTTACTAAATTGGTCTAAATCTAGGTATTTGTAAGCATAAAGATTTGGGAACTTACAAAGATGAAATAGGAGAAATATTTTCTGCTTCCCAGCCCCTAAATATCAAGTAAAAACAATATTTCTATTACAATAAAAAAGGTGAAACACTGCAGCCGAAATCAACATTTTCTTAGCACAGATTGGCATTTATGTGATCTTATTCTAAGTCTATGTGATATAAAAAGCTAAAAATGCCAAAGGAATGACTAATTGCATATATAATAATGTTTAAATGTTTAATCTGTTCCAAACATTTGTATGTTTTGTAAATAGCTGTAATAGCTGTAATTCCTTGAGAATAAATGACCCAATTTGGGATTAAAAAAAGGGGGAGTTCTATCAGCATAATGCATGAACATAGTTCAAGGAGTCAAAAAGCTTAAACAGGAAAACAAGAAAAACCAAAACAACAAAAATACCTGCCCCTTCCCTCCACCTTATCAGCTATTTCATGATCTGCCTTTCAAATAGAAGTACTTTTAAGTCTTTTAACTGTTTTTTTCCAGTTTTTAACTCTCTATAGTATGTTTCTTAGTTTTTTAATTTTAGTCACTAACCATTGATGTCCTTCTATGGAAGATGGAGTTACACTCCAACGACACCACCACAGCACATACCTCCCATGCCCTATCCACTGTATATACCCCTGATTTTTGCTTAAGGAATACAGAGTATGTATGTTATATGACTACTTAAATATTGTTCAGGGCTTATTAATACAGTATATTATGATAATAGTTTTCTTACTCAAATTTTGTTTCTTAAGAATTTGATCTTTTTAATTTTTTTGTTTGCTCACTGTTCTAGTTACTTATTGATAGTGCTTCCCCAAACACTCAAGCAGAACTATACAGTCTTTCTCAATGTAGCCAAACCCATCAGTCAGGATGGTTCAGGCTATCCGAGGTCAGAAACAGCCGCAAAATTTTCGTGGTTTTCTTTGGAATTACTTAGGAACTCCTTCTCCCTCTTAATTAACCTTCATTCTGGACTCAGAGCTGTCTAGGCTTATTCATTTCTTTCTCTCTGTGGAATGGGGTCTTTCATTCATCATTATTGCATCATCATGGGAATGCTCTTCACTTTTTTTTTTTAATTTTCTTAATTTTTTTTAAAAGATTTTATTTATTTATTTGACAGAGAAAGAGGGAGAGAGAGCAAGCAAGCTCAGGCAGAGGCAGAGGGAGAAGCAGGCTCCCTGCTGAGCAAGGAGCCCGATGTGGGACTTGATCCCAGGACGCTGGGATCATGACCTGAGCTGAAGGCAGCCGCTTAACCAACTGAGCCCCCTATCCTCCCTCTTCACTTTCTTTTATTTAGGTCTCCTTTTCTTAAATTTGTTTCTTCCTTCATGCTGGTGGAGAACATCTTCCAAAAGCTTCCTGAGAAAGAGTTTTTAGGAGAGAAAACTTTGAGCTTATGCATGTTTAAAAACGTTTTTATTTTACCTTTCCATGTGACTAAATATGCAGTTTTATTTGGAAAATTATTTCCTCTCACAATTTGGATGGAATTGCTCTATTGTCTGTTATCATCTGTGTTGCTGTTGAGAAGATCATGAGCACTTCAATGAAAATTGCTCCTAGTTGGTAAAAACTTTTATCTCCACCCTTCTGATATTTCATGATAATGTACTTTGGTGTAGGGCCCCCCCCATTAATTTAGTAGCGAATTATAAAAAGTACCTGGAGGCTCTATGAATCAAGGGGATTTCTTGCCTGTGAACTTTACTGGGGTTGCTACACAGAGGGGCTGATCGTTTCTTTGTCAATGCTGCTCCCATCCTGCTGTCCTGGATGCCGGTGTTTGTAGTTCTTGTTTCTTGGGTCAGTTTCTCCAGATTTGAGTTTTCCAGAAGCTTAGTGAAAAAGGAGTCCTTTATAAATTAATTTGCAATACGCAGACTCTAGCATAAGCCCCCGTTTTTGGATAATGCAGTCTCCCACCCTCCTTTCTTTTCTCCTTGGTCCAGCCTGTTAGCATCTACTCATCCTCCTGTGTTCTGGGGGTCAGAGAGTGATATTTGCCCAATTGCATGTGGTAGAGAAGGGAATATTGTTGCTAAAAGACCTTGCATCCATTCTGTTCTCTTGCTAGCCCTTCCTTTCCTCTCAGGATTCCCCTCAGTGTCTTTCCAGCGGCTTCTTATTGTCCTTTGCTAGCTAACATCTGTATCAATTCTGGATCAGTTTCAAAAGGATTTCAAAAAGGATTGGTTTTTCTCTTAACTATGGTATATGTAATGACTATTTGTTCCAAATTTTTATTATAAATGGAATCTTTTTCTAATATCAATTACTGTATTTTGAGCACTGTACTATACCTAGGACAGTAGACAGTAAATAAGCATTAACTAAAATCCCACAAAGTGCTAAAAACAGTGCAGTTTACATTTATCATGCTCATTGTCCTCTTTTCCCAAGAGAAAAGTATCCACAGATTATAAAATAGCATACTTGAGAAGGAAATGAAGAACTTAAAACCTTAATGGATTATATATATTTTTTGGCTTTTTAAAAATATTTCCCATGATTTTTTTAAATTGGATTCCAAACACTGTGAATTCCATCTTTTGGAGAAGATATCTTGTATTTCTATAAATATTCTAATGTGTGTTGGAATGTTGTTATTCGGAAACTGTTTAACCTTTTTGGGTCTCGCTTTTAAGATTTGTCAGGCAGCTGTGGAAGAGCGGTGCCTGGGCTAAGGCTTATTACTGCCCACTGCTAAGGCAAGACCCTTCTGAGGACTCCAGTTCTGGGAATGCTGAGGTTTTCCAAGCTAGTTTGGTATTAACAGGCAGCATTCCTGGCCCTGTGGCAAACTGTCTTAAAGCAAACTGAGGCTCTCCTCATTTGTTTCTCACCTTTCAGGGAGTATGGTCCTGTGCTGCCTGCATTTTGTGGCCTTGAAATTTTGTGTGTGTATAGGTCATCAGTTTTTTTGGCTGTTTTAGGGAGAGGGTAAATCTGGTGCCTGTTACCCCATCTTGACTAGAAGTAGAGGTTACAGAGTAGATGTTGAGTTTTAGGTGATTCTTATTGTACATTCTTTCTTTCTTTTTTTTTTTTTTAAGATTTTATTTATTTATTTGACAGAGAGAGAGTGAGAGAGCACACGAGTGCAAGCAGGGGGAGCAGTAGGGAGAGAGAGAGGGAGAAGCAGACTCCCTGTTCAGCAGAAAGCGTGATGCGGGGCTCGATCTTAGGACCCTGAGATCATGACCTGAGCTGAAGGCAGATGCTTAACCAACTGAGCCACTCAGGCGCCCATCTTATAGTACACTGTTATAAGAAGTCTATATTTTTTCAAGTAGTTGGTACACTTAAGAATAAGAGGTTACCATAATTGAGTAAAAAATATCAAAATTTCTCTAAGAGGTTTTTTTTTTTTTTCTATTCAGTATGTTCCCGGAGGTCCTTACATGGATATCTACTTAGAAATTATTTGTGCAAGGAAAAAAAGTTGATCACTTTTCCAAAAATATGCTTTGATAGGAAAGATGAGTTTAATTGACTTCACTTGACTTTATCACTTAAGAACATATAGGCAAGAAGGAAGGGGAAATAACCACGATTGGACTGGTTACTCTGTGAATTCACATTTAGCAGTCTAAAAATGAACTTCATAACCAACAATGCTTAGTGATTTAAAAAGCTTTAATTAACTGCATAACATAAACATGTATATTTAGATGTAGCCAAAGGTGCTTTTTTTTTAAATTTTAAAAGGCAGGTCTGTATAGATATGAAAAAAATCAACAGATGAATGGATAAAGAAGATGTGGTATATATATACAATGGAATACTATGCAGCCATCAAAAGAAATGAAATCTTACCATTTGCGACGACATGGATGGAACTAGAGGGTATTATGCTTAGCGAAATAAGTCAATCAGAGAAAGACAACAATCTTATGATCTCCCTGATATGAGGAAGTGGAGATGCAATGGGGGTGGGGTTAAGGGGGTAGGAAAAGAAAAATGAAACAAGATTGGATTGGGAGGGAGACAAACCAAAAGAGACTCTAATGTCATAAAACAAACTGAGGGGGGGGGGGGGAAGGGGGGTTGGGAGAGGGTGGTGGGGTTATATTATATGTTTAAATAAAAATAAAATTTAAAAAACACAGGAAGTTGAAGGGCATATTTACAGTATTTTTCATTTACTTTATAATTTTCAAATATACATGTTTATTCATACTTTGCTCATGAGACCTTACAGATGTTTTTAGAATTGTACACTTAGAATTATGTGTAAACTTTTCACATAATCGTGTATGACAATATCTATTTTACTCTGAAGTATGCTACTAGCTGGTGCTCTTAATGAGTTTTGCTTGGAATGTTTTTCTAAATAGTATAGATCCTTTAGGAGACAGTAGATTGAAATAGAAAAACCGCTCAAATTCCTGCTTGTGTGTGTCTCCTTGGATAATTAGTTTAATACTCCGAATCTCAGCTTTCTCTTTATAAAATGGTAATAAAGCCAAGAACACTAGCTTTTGAACCAGATACATCTGTGTTTAGACTGCTTTTTATATCTTCTAGCCTCGAGTTAATTAATCTTAAGAGTCTCAGTTCCTCCCATTGTAAAATGAGTGTAACCATATCCATTTTGCACTGCTGATGTTAGGATTCTTTGAAGACATGTGTATAAAGAATCTAAAACACTGGCTGGTACTCCACAAATATTCACAAAACATTTGTTACTATACCTGCCCCAACATGAGGTAACAAGATAGTTGGGACAGTGCATCTTAGGTTATAAACATAAACATCTGGGAAATACTAAAAACAATGTGCACAGGGGTGCCTGGGTGGCTCAGTGGGTTAAAACCTCTGTCTTCGGCTCAGGTCATGATCCCAAGGTCCTGGGATCGAGTCCCTCATCAGGCTCTCTGCTCAGGGGGGAGCCTGCTTCCCCCTCTCTCTCTGCCTGCCTCTCTGCCTTTTGTGATCTCTGTCTGTCAAATAAATAAATAAAATTTTAAAACAAAACAAAACAAAACAAAACAAAAACAATGTGCACATTAAATGGTAATGTTATATCTGTGGTAGTTATGTATGCTGTAGGATGTAAGCTTATAGCCAAGTCATCTGTAGGTTTGTACCATGAAAGTCCAAGTTAAAATCAGCTCAACTGACAAACCTTTCCAAATCTGAATAATGGTTGAAATGTTTCTTGGCTAGAGGTTAGAGCACTCACAACTCTGCTATAGTCAAAGGACATGTGGACATTTTACTTATGACTCATTCACCATAAAACTGTAGTATATTATGTAAATCATCTTAGAAGAGAGATGCTAAGTGAAAGAAGAAAAAAAAAGCTAATGTAGATATCATTGGTGACACAGAAAATTACCCAAAGTGTGCTAGTTCCAAGAAGTCTAAATTTAAAAGAGGAATTTGAGAACATGGTCAATAATTGGTTTAATCCTTCATGGATTAAAAAATTTCATTTATTCAGTGAATACTGTTGAATTTTCACTGTGTAGCATGTACTCAAGTAAGGATAGGTATTTTGGATACAGTGATGAAAATTACAGTCCCTAGCCCTTTCAAGTGGAACTAATATGTATAATGGGTTATAGTAGATGAGATAAAATTTGTGCATAAAAGAAGTTATCCAGACCAGAATAAGCTTGTCAAAATATTAAACTGAATGGTGCACCTGGGTGGCTCAGTTGGTTAAATATCTTGAGGTCATGAGATTGAGCTCTTGTGTTGGGCTCTGTAGACAGTGAGGAATCTGCTTAAGATTCTCTCTCACCCTCTCCCCCCACTTGCACGTGGTCTTTCTCTCTTTCTCTCTCTCTCTAAAATAAATAAATCTTAAAAAAATAATTAAATTGGAGTAGATAATAGAAATCACCAAGGGCCACTCTTGACTGTCCTAATCTGTGTTACTTAAACATGGCACCTTCACCTTAGTGTCTCACAGAGGTGTCAATGTTCTGTGAAAAAGTGAATTTGGATATAGTGGGGCTCAAGAAACAGTTATCACAATCATGGATCCACAGACTCAACATAGTAAAGATATCAGAGTCTAATATTTATCTATTGGTCTAATGTAGTTCCTATCATTATTTCAGCAGGTTTTTTTTTTTTTAAGACATAAGCAAGTTTATCCCAAAATATATGAAAAGGAAAAGTCTCTAGAATAACCAAAACAACTTTATGGAAGGAAAAATAATGTGGGAGGAATCCGTGTTCTCAGTGTTAAGGCTTACTATGTAGCTTTAGTATTCAAGAGAATGTGGTCCTGGAGGAAGGATAGACACATAGCTCAATGGGACTGAATAAAAATTTCATAAATACTCCCAAATGAATATGTTTAATTAAATTTTAACAACGGAGCAAAAGTTGCCCAATGAAGGAGGAATAGACTTTTCAATAAATGCTGCTGGAGCATTTGGCATTCATAGCTTTAAAAAAGGTACCTCGATGTAAATCTCATACTTTATACAAAACAACTCAAAATAGATCGTAGAACTAAATTCAAAACACAAAACAATAAAAGTTCTAGGAGAAAAAAACAGTAGAAAAATCTCTGAGACTTACAATAGGCACATAGTATTCGGGCTTGACACCAAAGCACAATTTCTAAAAGAAAAAAAATGCACTTCACCAAAATTCATCAAAATTTTTGCTGCCACCTCTAAAAAAGATGAAAAGACAAATTACAAAAAGGAAATATTTGCAAACCACATTTCAATAATTGACTTGCACTTAGAACATATAAGGTACTATCAAAACTCAGGATTTAAAAAGAAACAAAACAACCCAGTTAGAAAATAGGCAAAAGACATGTACAGACATTTCACCAAAAAGGATATATAAGTGGCAAACAAACAAAAAGGTGTTCAGTATCATTAGCTATTACAGAAATGCATAGTAAGACCTCAAGAGGATAATTGCTACATTTTTTTCAGAATAGCTAAAAGTAAAAAAACAAAGTAAAAATAAAATAAAATAGCAACTCCTTCTAATGCTGGCAAGAATGTGAAGAAATTAGATCACTCATATATTGCTGGTGGGAATGTGAAATGGAAGAGCTACTCTGGAAAATTGTTTGGCAGTTCCTTTTAAAAACTGAAAATGGATTTATCATATGACCCAGCAATTCCACTCCTCGGCATAAATCCCAGAGGAATGAGAGCTGATTTTCACACAAACACTTGCATACAAATGTTCATGGCAGCCAACCCCTGGTTAAATAAACTGTGGTAGATTTATACTAACGAATATTAGTCAGCAATAAAAATAAAAAAGAAAAACTACCCATTTAACAACTTAGATGAACTTATAGGAAACCATGCTGAGGGGAAAAAAGTGAGTCCAAAAGAATCTATACTGTATGATTGCATTTATTTAACATTCCTGTATTGCCATGATTATGGGGACAGAGAACAGGTTAGTGGTTGGGAACTAATAGGGATAGGAGTGGTGGGTGTGGCTACAAGCAGATACCTCTTGGGAACCTCATGGTAGAGTTAAGTATCTTGATTGTGTCGGTAGTGAGATGAAGCTACAAGTGTGATGAAGTTGCATAGGGCTACATACACATGCCATACACACACACCGAGTGCATTTACAGCTGTACGTTCTTTGGAGAACTTGCAGAGTAAGTTCTTTGGATTGTATCAGTTTCAGTTTTTCTGGTTTTGTACTGCTATAGTTATAGCACAGGCTGGCATCAGGGGAGGCTGGGTGAAGGGTATGCAGGACATCCTGAACATTTCTTTGTCCTTCCTGTGAATTTATAATCATCTCAATATAAAAGATAAAAAAGAAAGCAAACTGTAAACAAAATAAACAAAATAAATACCTCCTGGGGATATGTTTTCACATCTCTTCCATTAAGCACTGCAAATTGTTAGAAATAAAATTACTGAATCTTATGAATATTTCAGCCAGTTTTCCGTGAGGTAGCACATCAGATGATCCTCCCTCCCTTGCTTTCTCCCTCTCTTCTTTTCTTCTTTTAGCCATCAATAATTTTGTGTTCCAAACACTTTGAATGATCCTGGATAAATAGCTAGAAGAAAAATATGAATAGCATGTGTCAAGTCTTCAATCTAACTTTGAGTTCAATATAGTAATTCATCAATTTAAATTGTTAAGATCATTTTCAACTGGTCTGATTAGATATCAAGATGATCCTTCAGTAATTTTTTTAAAGATTTTATTTATTTATTTATTTATTTGAGAGAGAGAGAGAAAGAGAAAGTGTGCATGCTGATGAAAGGGCAGAAGGAGAGGGAGAAGGAGAAACAGATTTCTCACTGAGTAGGGAGCCTGATGTGGGCCTCAATCCCAGGATCCTGAGATCATGCCTGGAGCCAACGGCAGACGCTTAATTGACTGAGCCACCCAGGCGCCCCTCCCTCAGTACTTTTTTAAGAAGATAATTAAGCAAGTAGATGTAGTGCTGGGCATATAAACAAATCAAAAGCACTGTTTCTGTTAATTCCTAACATGAAAAGTGCAGTTGATTTTAGGTCTAAATGAGCCATAAAGTGAACACAGACATACACACACATATTTAGGAATAATCTGTATATTCACAGAATTTTAAATGTATCTCTCAGGATTCTTTCCCTTTTTTGGTATGTCTTTATTTTAATCTTAAAACATAAAATTAGTTATAACTGTCATATTTTTCTATGAAGAAGACTGTTAACGTCATTCCTTGAAATTCAATTCAATGATCCAAATCTCTGTGAAGGAAACCCTTGTTTCCTACTCCTCACATTTGGTAAAATTTGGTCAACTACCTATTATGTGCCTTGTGGAAATTAAAAACCAACATTCAAATTTTTTAAAATTTTGGAAAGACAAGACCTACTATGGTTAGCACAAGCTCAGATATACAGTTCCTGGTGATTTTTTTTTCTTCTCATTTACATGTGTTCTTCTATTTTATCCTAGCATCCATCTATACCTGGGACACTAGATTCCCTTTCCATTTATATCCCTATTTATGTGGAGTAGAAATTACGCTCCAAGTTTTCTAAGAAGCAAGAGTCAGCATGCATTATGAAATAATTGAAAATCATGCATTAGACATTCTTCTTGTTAAAGCCTCTGTGGCAACTCTTCTATTGGTGGTTCCCATATTACTCATTCTACAACTGCCTGGCCTTCTATCATTTGTAAATTCTCTTTTCCTTTTTCCTCAGCCTTTCCTGAAAACCTACATTTGCCTATCAAAATTCATCATGGTGTTCAATAATATAAAATAGCTTTTTATTAGTAATATCCTCTCTTATTAGAAATGATTTGCGGGCTGCTTGGTTGGCTCAGTTGATGTAGTGTCTGTCTTTGGCTCAGGTCATCATCCTGGGATCCTGGGAACAAGTCCTGCATCAGGCTCCCTGCTCAGTGGGGAGCCTGCTTCTTCCTCTCCCTCTGCTGCTCCCCTTGCTTGTACTCTCTCTCTCTCACTCTCAAATAAATAAAATCTTTAAAAAATTATAATTGCATTCCTCTCTTCCTTTCCCTCTGCTCCTCCTCCTGCTCATGCTCTCTCTCTTTCAAAAAAGAAAATAATAATAATAATAATAATAATAATAATAATAAATTAATTAAAAAAGGACACATGGGTGGCTCAGTCCATTAAGCACCAGACTCTTAATTTTGGCTCAGGTAATGATCTCGGGGTTATGAGATTGAGCCCTGCATCGGGCTCTGCACTGAGTGTGGAGTGGAGCCTGTTTAAGATCCTCTCTCTCAAAAAAAAAAAAGAAAAAAAGATCCTCTCTCTCCCTTTCTCTTAGCCCCTCACCCTGCTCATGTGCGCTCTCCCTGCCCCACCCCCCAAATTAAATAAATAAGTAATTTTCATCCTATAACAATGTTGCCTTACAAATGATCCCACCAAAAGTGCTAATGCTGACTGAGATTTGCTGACAAGGTGGCAAAACATATTTATGTTTCTCATGTGGATGCTTCTTCCTCAGGCTTATCTGATTCACTCCAATGGCCCTTTCTCACTCTTTTTCACCTGCGAGAAAGCCAGTATTAAGGAGCCAAGGATCCATTTTGTGTGCTGTTATCTAGATCTGCCTTCTTTGCTAGGTGCTGGGAGAGATCCTTATTCACTTGTCCCAGTCACTAGGTCATCATGCCAACTTCTGCCACCCAAGCTTAAACTACTCTGGATTTGGAGGATCCTGTGTTAAGCAGTTTTCCTGAACTGGGAGATGTTCCAAATCCCTAGGGGGTCTTTTCAGATACAAAACTTGAAATTGCTGGGTAAGTAAACTCTCAAAATATGTCACTACCATATTCTCTTCTTTTATAGCTACGATTTGTTGTGGTTTTCTAGTCCACTAGAGAGAGATTAAACGGTGAGCACCTTTGAAGCCCATTAGCCTCTGTCAGCAGGATCTGAGCATTATGTAAGGCAAGAGGACAGTGGTGTCACTTGGACCTTTTCATTCATGATGTCAGAATATATTACCTCTCCTGCCTTACCTCTCATTAAAAAAAATCTCTTTTAGGCAAATTTTAACATTTGCACAATTAGGGTCAGTTTTTTTGCGTATATACATTACCAAAAATATATGCTATTTCTACTACTGAAACAGAAGAATTGATATTTCTGCTTTGTAGTTCCAAGAACACATGTTACGTCTCCTTAAACACACCTCGTTCCAAGCTGATCTGGATTCTTTCTATGAAAAGAGATTTCTGCATCTCTTGGACAATAACAGAGTTTACTGGATCTCTGGAAATGTGGGTCTCTGCAGTCTTATGCCTTCTTCTGGATTTGCACTATCGGGATTCTTCTTTGCTAGGCATTAGGGACTGATTGACCTATTGATCACAACAATCTTGTTTATAGATAAGAAGTTCAAAATGGAGGCAAATTAATCAGCGTGGTTAATAACCAGGAATACATTTTACCTCTCATTTTTTCTTCTCCAAGTTTAATGTCTTGAGCAGGGTGAGTCTGGGGAATTCTTCAGGTCTTTTCCCATGCTGCTCAAGCTCTTCCAACAGATACTGTAAAAGGATCCATAAGCATTTTCTACAAGTGAATTTATTTCCTCCTTTTCCATTTAATAGCAACTTTTTGTCTTTTTCTTTGGAAAAATATCTGACTTCAAAGCACTTATTATTTGAACAAATATGTGTTAAGCATTTCCAATGTATGAAGCACTATTCAACGTGTTGAGGTCATATAAGTGAATAAAATAGGAAAATATTTCTGTCCTCATGGGACAGGGGAAGAGGAGGGAAAGATAAATTAATACATCAGGATAGTGTGACAAGATAGGCTAGGAGAGTGGCTGTGTGCTCATGTAACTTACTTTTGCCTTCTGAGAACTTCCCTTAGAGGAAATGATGAATGCTTGACTTTATGGCTGCATGAGGCAGATGCAATCAGTTATTTATGGGGCACCTTCAAGATGAACCCTTTGCTGTTCAATAGTTGGACATTTAGTCTTTACCTTGGTTAAGTAGAAAGCCAGAATCTTGCTGTTTCTTTTTTAAAAATTTTAAAAAATTATTAATTATTTTTATTAACATATAATGTATTATTTGTCCCGGGAGAAAATGATGGTTACTCACCCAAGAAGGACTTATTCTTGCTTCAGAATCCTAGGCACCCTTGTTTTGTCCTTAAATATGAAAGCTTGTCACACATTCTATGATAGCGCCCTAATCTGCTACAGACAATTAGGGTACTGTTACATCTGCCAGCTTATAAGATGTGTAAAGTCTTTTCTTGCTTTGAGAATACTCAAAGTAATATTCTGTACTCAAAGCTCAAAACTTTGGTATTGAGTCAGAGTGTAATACCTTTATGTGATATAAAGTGTTGGGATGAGGGTCCCACAGATAAGTCGAACTCAGCAAATCTGCCAGTTCTTTTCATTCTATTATGAAAAATTATTTGATTGTTCTAAAGTCAGATTTATTCAGTCTCAATCAAAATGATGTAATAAAAGTGCATTGTAAAAATCTGCCAGCACCAATATTTAATAGGCTTTTAGCAATAAGAACTATCAAATTACAGCAGTTTCTCAAAATGAGACTTTTTTTTCCGCAGTTACTGCATTTTTTTTTTACTTTATTTAAGCTTTATTTAAACATATGATGTAACCCCACCACCCTCACCCAACCCCTCTTCCCCCCACCCCCCTCAGTTTGTTTTATGACATTAAGAGTCTCTTTTGGTTTTTCTCCCTCCCGATCCCATCTTCTTTCATTTTTACTTTTCCTACCACCTTAACTCCCACCCCCGTTGCATCTCCACTTCCTCATATCAGGGAGATCATGTGGTAGTTGTCTTTCTCCAGTTGACAAAGAAAGCAGTTACTGCATTTTATCCTAACAACAGATTATCCTTGCTTTTTGAAAAATTTTTTTGTTTCTTTTTGTTGTTTTTAGAGGATTGAAGTGGAAGTGTTGTTTTGCATTTCTTAGCGACCCCCCTCCCCATTACGTGAAACCAGTTTATACAAAAGGGCTTTTTCTATTCCGGTTTAGGCTTCCTGGGCCCTGGAGACTTAATGTTGGTCAGAACTTCTTACAAAAGCAGAAGACCCCTGTAGTCCTTGAGTGACTTTGGAGGTCATTAACTTGATTGTAGCTTTCCTTCAGCCTCCACCCCTCTCCCTACCTCCCAGAATTGTCCATCTGCCCTGTAATCAAAACAAAAGCATGAATTTATTTTTGATAGAAGTTTCTAGCAGTGTAAGAATTGCAGTCTTTTAATTTTCTCCCCAGTCTGGCCAATTTGAGTGAACATGAACTCCAGTTGCTTAAGTTGGAATAGGGATCTGTAGCCCAGGGTCGGCTATTCTCTTCCTTCCCTGTGGGTGGCCAATATTACTTCCCTGTTGTTATTCCTTTGAATTAACATCATTAAGAATTCACGGGCTCTCTGGGTCTCTCTAAGTTTGAACTCCTTCAGTAATGTTTTGCCATAAATAGCCATAGCAGTAAGTTGTTCCAAATGAATGTTCTAAATAAATCTATAAAATTTAATCTGGATATGTAAAATAGAGACATAACAAGTGTCGAAGTATATCTTTATCCTCATGAAGTCACCAAATATCAGATAAAGTCATAACTTTATTACAGTTCCAAAACAAGTTTAAATATAACATTTGTTGAAAAAAATCAACAATCACTATTAGATTAATTTAAAGAATAAATCTTGAGAATACAAGGGTTATTTTGAAAAATAGACAGGCACTACCAAATATTAAGGTATATTTTAAAAGGACAAAATGTCCCTTTAAAATTTTTATTCAAAATAGTTGTAGAGATCAATGAAATAGTGTAGATGGTCCTGAAATGATAGGAATTCAACATAAGAATTTAATGTTATTAGAAATAATTACCTTTTAAAGAAACAAATTTAGAAATACAACTGTAAAAATCAGGTAAATTGACAAATGTTTCAATAGATTAGGAAGCTAAACAAAACAAAGTCTAAAAAATTAGGAGAAAGTAGAAATTAATTTCAGGATATCAGTGGCAGGATGTAAACTTCGTAGGAATAAAATTGTAATCGAGTGAGCCACTGCCTCAATGATTCCTGCCCCATCCATTGTCCTGGATTATCATTTCTTTAAAGGGATAGAAAATTATCGTAAGAAACACATCAGTAGATTTGATTGTATCTACTGAGAGTCATTTGAGCTTAGAGCTATGTCTTATCTCCATATTCCTAGCGTAGTATCTTTCTGCCATGCATTCAGCCGACATGTACTCTTTGCTTCAATTGTGTTAGACTCTGGAGAGAAAAAGAAAGTCCCATCATATAACATAACAAAAGCATTTTAATCTGTGGTGAATGAATGCAGATACAAAATAGTACTGGGTATTAAGACAGAAGAAAGAAAAGGTACTTAACATTTTATTTATTTATTTTGGGGGGGCATTATCTTTTCATTTTTCTAAAACTTAAATTCAACTAATTAACATATAATGTATTATTAGTTTCAGAGGTAGAGGTCAGTGATTCATCAATCTTAGATAATACCCAGTGCTCATTACATCACGTGCCCTGCTTAATGTCCATCACCCAGTTACCCCATCCTCTTCCCTCCTCCCCTCCAGTAGCCCTCAATTTGTATCTGCTGATTAAGAGTCTCTTAGGGTTTGTCTCCTTCTCTTAACAAGATTTCATCTTGTTTTATTTTTTCCTTTCTTACCCTATGATCCTCTGTTTTGGAGAAAAGGTACTTTATATCTGAATCAGAGGGGAGCAAGTTTCAGGGTTCTTTTGAGAGCTGATTCCTTCTGTGTGTGAATATGAGAGCTGCTGAGAATTGTGACAAAAACCACAGCCACATAACTTGGAACCCAAGGCTAAGGGCACAGAGTTATGACAGATGAAATCAAAGTCCTGGAGGAAGGAAGGCGTGAACACTCAGGGAAGGTTAGTTGGCATTGTGGCCCAGCAGTTCTCATGCCATTCCATAATATTCCATTTCCCACATAGGCTCTTTGAAGGCTGTCACTCTCCTCAGTGGTCCTTCTTCACTACCTTCATCTCTGTCTTAGCAGAAGTCCTCACTGTGTGCTTTCAGAATAAGATGGAAGCCACCACACAGGAGTGTTTTTTCAAGTTCTTATAACTAGACCTAAATGAGCACCCTCCTGCACCAACTGCTTATGACAAAATGAAGAAGCATCTTTCCAGGTAGTGAACAACGTACTTCTTCTGGAGCCTGTCTTCTCTCATTTCCTGATGAATCTCAAGTGTCAATTATCAATCCTATTTGTAAAAATTGGGGGAAAACATTAGAAAGTCCTACATTAATGCCAACAATATTTGAGATTCAGTCTCATCATGCGGAGACCTAGAAGCAATGTTATCACAAGATTAGACTTTGGGGGAAAAGGTTTGCTTTGAGGTTTGAGGTTTGCTCTTGACAGATAAGGAAAATCTGAAGAGGTTACACTGTCGAGAAGGCTTTCTAGGTAGATGGAAGAGGACATGCAAAAGTGAGTTTTGTTCAAGAAATGGTCTTTGGTGTAGTGTGGTTTAGTTAAAACATTGGTGTTCAGATAGTCAAGAAGATTGTGTGACATGACTGGATAGACTGAACTGTTTTATGGTGGACTGATTCTAAATGGAGGATTTCATATTTAACTTTGTAATTAATATTTAACTAGTAAAATTTTTTATTAAATGCTGTATTATTAACTATCTTTCTCAATTAGATGTTACATAAACCTTGCTTCTCTATGTATTACTTATTTATGTGTTTATGCATTTTTAGTACATATTTTTGTCTATGGACCTTATATGTTTTATTCATTGATTTTGCAAAATATCTCAATTTTAAAATGTCTCAAACATTTTAAGTATATACTCAAAACCTAGCAGTATTTTTTATCTCGCTTTTAAAAATATCTTGTAATAGAACAAAGTGCTAGCTCTCATAATCTATTTATGTACATCCTATACTTTTCTCATAGCAGGTACCCACATTAAGTTGACATCTGTATGAGCCATTCATCTACCGCATTTAGCTATGGTAATGATGTGCAATTTCCTTCTTATCTCTAAGGAAGTATCCTTTAGATAGCTATTTGTCAGTTGGCCCCAGCATGATTAAACCGTAGAAATGGTTTATCCACTGTGAAACTATAGGTAAGTTTCCATTTTTATTTCATAAAGTTTTCTTGTTTCTCATTCTTACTCCCAACACTGAACCTATTTTTTGATTACTTCACATCTGGCCTTGAAATAGTCTTTAAGACCTTGTTCCATTGCATTTGACTAATTTTGCACATCGTTGCCAAACTCCTATTTATAAAAATGACTTTGATTGCATCATTTTTCACTGAAACAACCTTGTGGATCTCCCTGTCTTCCCAGTGGTCCAAGGACATAATTAAAATTATGCAACTTAACATTGACAGACCACCAATTTTGATACCAAACTGCCTATGGGATTACTCAGGCTGCTCTTCTCAGGAGACTGTGTCCTTTGCTGTTTTATTACTTTTCCCTTTCTGGAAGTTCATTTTTGTCACTGTTTTAACCTGATGGAATTTGACCTAGAGATAATGGTCCCACTTCTCTTGTCAGTAAAGGATTGTTAGTGATCTCATGCTCTCAATTATCCTTTCCTTCACTGCCTGCTTATTTCTGTTTTATTTAGCTCACCAAATATTCACTGAGGTCTGAATGGGGGGGGCATTTTTTCAGTTATTGGGATGAACAATAACAAAGGCCCATTGTCTTGAAGTGATTGCATTTCTGTGTAGCAACACACACAGATGATTTCAATAACGCAGCCACTCTTCAACATCCAGGGACAATTATATTAAGCCAGTCATCATAATTCTTCATTACCTGTGATTGGACAAGGAATAGCAGTGGCTGGGTGGGAGGCATTGAATGGAAAATTGTTCCTTCTTGAGAGAATAAAAACGATAAAAAATGCTTTCTCTTCTCTCATATTCCTAATATTGCTTGATTTTCCTGGATAATTGGGAGGGCTAAGGAATAGGATCGAGCTTAAGGTCACTAGAATTCTTTGCAATTGTTGAGAAAGGCCCACAACTGAAGGCATAGAATAATAATTTGAAGCCCAAGTTCTAGATGTAGGAAAGGTCTGGGATAGCCTTTAAAGAAATTAAAGATATTTAAGTCTCTAAACATCTACTCCTTTTTATTAATTTTTTTTACAGAAAGTAGGTGCAGATCACGCATGAGTTTGAAACAAAGATTCTGTATTAGATTTAGACAGTGGAATCTGGTTAAAAAGAAAAATACCTACTGTGAAGGGAAAGAGTGTTTTCATTTGGTTGTCAGTTTTTGTGGTTTTGTTTAATATGTTTGCATTTGGCAAGAGAGGACTTTGTCAAAATCACTAAGCTAAAATAGAATTTGTCCTGGAAGTAATTAGCTATTCAGGAAAAAAAAAAAAAAAAAGCCAAAGAAAAGGAAAAAAAAAAAAGAAATTAGAACCTTACTTCAGACTCACCAAAATAAAATACAAGATAAATGACCCAATGGCCAACTTCTTATTTTCATTGGATTTTTTTCAGTCACCTCAAATTTAGTCTTTCCCAACCAAGCAAACTTGTTCCCCACTCTGTGTTCTTATTTCTTGGATTATCTATCTAATATAAAAATACCTTATGAGTTATCTTTATCCAAATTACCATAGCATCCTATTCATTGCCAGATCCTCTTGCTCTTATTCATGAAATATCCATGAGTACATCCACTTCTCTATCACTCCCATCTTCTTCCAGCTTTTCCCATTTCTCATCTGGACTTTTGATCAGTTGGATGAAACTATTCCATGCCTCTCCTTCCATTTTCTCCTTTGTAGCCAGAGGTCATTTTGAAGCAGAAAACTAAACATATTTCCCTTCCTTCACATTGTTGAGGAAAAATAATCAAAAACAAAATCTTACACTCTATGTTAATAACTCTTGAATTAAAAGAAAAAAAAAAGCAAAAACAAAATACAATAACAACAAAAACCTCCAAATCTTCCAGTCCAGAAATTCTTTCCACAAAGGTAGGAGAAAAAGATACAACTTTTATAACTGAATAAGCATGAAACCAGAATGTGATACATTACAATTCAGTAAGATACGGCAAAAATAGATCTCACCCTCTAATCTAGCCAAGCATATACAACTCGTTACCTGTATGTTCTCAAGTTAAGCAATAACTCATCCTCAAGTAAGGACTTGACAGCACCATTTGTCACACGCAGTTCTAACTTTACCTGGTGGATGGGGTAACTATTTGTATTAACTAATTGGCTTTATCCAGAGGAAAACGAACTTCTCAGCTCTTTATTACAGAAAGTAGTCTTGCAACTTGGAATACTGAAATTAGGCTACCATCCTACTACAGAAACGGAGATAGGGTGCTATCTCCCTTGATGTTTATATTTCAAAGAGATGACTCCCAGCTTAAGGAAGACAGTCCTGAGTCTGTCTATAAACTCACAAGAGGCTTACGTAGTTTTCAAAAGGATTTATATCATTTTAGAGGAGGGAAGTACTTACAAACACACATTTCCTAAAGTAAATATTCAAAGAAAAGGGAGGGTGGAGAAATCTCTTCCCCTGTTTTCAGCTGGGAGAATTAAGCCTCTTATTTTTAATTTGTGTTTGTCTTTACAACACTGGAAACCTTTTAATGCTTTCCATTCTCCTTAGCATAAGGAACAGAATTCTTAAGAGGCTTATGGTGCTGCCTGGTCCCCTTACTTATCTCTGGAGCCTTATCTTTCCATGCTCTCCTCTCACACACTTTCAGCTCCATTGTTCTTACTTTACTGTATCAGAATGCACAACAAACTGCTTTAGCACAAGACTATTCTGTTTCACGATCCCCTTCACCCTTTAGACTGACTTCATCGGAACTTCTACCTCTGTTCAAGCATTCCTTTCACTAATGGCTGTCTCTTGCACTAGATTTTAAGTCACATGAGCACGGGGGCTGGATCCTGTTTTGCTCACTGTTTATGTCAAGCTTAAAATATGTTTTCTTGGGACGCCTGGGTGGCTCCGTTGGTTAAGCGGCTGCCTTCAGCTCAGGTCATGATCCCAGCGTCCTGGGATCGAGTCCCACATCGGCTCCTTGCTCAGCAGGGAGCTTGCTTCTCCCTCTGCCTCTGCCTGCCTCTCTGTCTGCCTGTGCTTGCTCTCTCTCTCTCTAACTAATAAATAAATAAAATCTTTAAAAAAATATGTTTTCTTGATGCATCGTAAGCACCTTACTAATATTTTTAGAGGAATGAATGAAAAGAATAACATGAAAAAATTAGTAAAAAAGTAAGAGTGCAATTGAATATTTATCAAATATATGAAGGGAGGAAAGCTTCCTAAGATTAAAGAAAAAGACTGTAGAACCAGTGTCTTTAAGAAAAAGAAGGATGAATTCGATGTAAAGTTTCCATATGTAAACACACACACACACACACACACACACACACACACACACACGTATAAATCAAAAGACAGATGGAAAAAAGCAGTGGGAAAATACAGCAGTGGGTTAATTGCTACATTAATATTTTTTTCAGAGGATATTTTGAAAAGAATTAAGTGAAGAACTCAGGAAAGATAAAATCCAAATAAATGCTAACCACAGAAAAAATACATTGCCAATAACTGAGAAATGCACATTAAAATGAGATGCCATATTTAGCAGTGCTTTTTACAATCATACTGTTTAATATAGTAGGGGAGAATGTAAAATAGGAATTTTCTTACATTATGACTGGAAATGTAAATTTTACAACACTTTGCAAAGTGATTTGGCAATATTTATCAAGATTCTTGAAATGTCCATACTCTTTGAACAAGAAATCCACTTTTGGGAATCTCCTGTGGAATGCAGTAAGCATTTAGCATATAAATTATTCTTCACAGTTCATTTTTAACAGTATAATGCTAGAGACAAAGTATAAATATTCAAAATTGGAGGAATGGTTTACCTATTTATGAATATATGTATTTATGGAATGCATTTCTCTGCAGGCACAAGATATAATCTCTTCAGGTAGTTTTTAACAACATGGGAAATGCATTTTTTTTTTTTTTTACTGCCAGGTTTAACAAACGACACACACATATAATATATACATGTATAATACCTATACATATAAATACATACAATTTTGCATATATAATACATGCATACATGTGCAATGTTAAATAACAAAAACAACATTGCATTTATTTACTGTGACCTATATTAAAAGTCAGTAGATTATACATAAAAGACATTATGCCTTATGTGATCTTTAAAAAGCTCTTATTTAGGTATGATCAACTTAAGGAGAGTATGCAGTGAATGTTTTTTCACCAAGTAAAACAAAGATTGTTAACTACTTTTTTGTTTATATGTACCTCATTTGTATTGCAAATAAATGTGCCTCTCAAAATATTGCTTGCTTTATGAACACTGATGTATTGTCACCTTTCCATAAAACTATATAAACCTGTGTGTTGGAAATAGAAATCTATAACTAAATTTTTCACATACTAAAAATATTTAAAAACTGGCACATTAGTCAGTAGTTTTTAATTTTACTATATTTTCACAAAATAACTAAAAATAAGTTTAGACTCTGAAAGAAAATGCATCTACACTATATAAAAAAGGGAGTGAATAGGAAACCATCAGAAAAATATTTGGAAAAAAGGCAAATGTAAGAGAATTGTGAACTTACTGAATTCAGCATTTTCTCTAGTTACCATTAGTTTATAGCTTATTTATTTTTGGTCTTGTTTTCCTGAAAAACATTGACCAAATCCCCAAAGACATTAGAGATTCTGGTAAGTTACACATTACTTGGCTTGTTATACTGGTTTTAGAAATATTATTCCTTCTGTTTCCCTACAAAAGCTGCAGGCCAAAACAAAACAAAACAAAAAGAAAGGAAAAAGCCCCACAGAAATGAAAGCAAATTTCAAAATTATTATACAGTTACAAATTGTATATAATATCCTTACATTATGGTCTTTTATTTGATAATTGGTAACTGGAGGTAGATTTTTATAGATTTAACTACTTGATTCTAGTTGGTACCTATGATTTCCACATGCACCTCTTCATATGGTGTGGGGATTGCCTTTGTAATTTCTCCAACAGGGATAAGATATGGGACTGTGGCTACTGAAGAACTTTCTCTGGTCTCACTATATCATGTTATTTTCTAATTAGAAGGAAAATCAATCACTCACTGTATTATGATAGCAGCTTGCAGTAAAAGAATGCTTTTTGGAAAGTATTAGACATCACACACTTTGCCAGGATGCTGATTTGTAACATTTTGGTGACAACAGTGAGATAAAATATTAGAGTCTTTTTGTCAAGATGGTGCAACCTCTCACATCTCACCACCTAACAGTAATTAGATCATCTTGCTTTTTCTTAATAATTCTGAAAGGCATTTTTTGATTAACAAAGTTGGATTTCCTTGGGAAAAAAAAAGATGCATCTTAAAATAGTAAATACATGTTTTCATTTAAAAGAGTGTAGATAATTGGAAAACTGATTTATTAACCTGCTTCATCAAGTAAATTACCTGCTCTTGTTAACAAATAAGTCTTCAAAAGTACGAATTTTTTTTAACTTCCCTTTTGAGTGATCTTATAATTTTCTCCCTTTTTTTTTCTTTTTGCAAACTTCTCATCACTTTGATATTAGATGGGGCTAATTGTGGTAAGCAAAATTGAATTACTGTTACTTAATAAATTCTCTGTGCATACTGGACCAAATTGTCATTTTTCTTATAAGCCCACCATTTTTTTTGGGAGGGGGGGTACAGAGATTATGTTGAGTCATAAACTTTGTAAGAGGAAACTATCCACAGGGATCATGAAAACGTACATCTTGACTGTTAATTAACACCAAGCTGCTTACTACAGGTGACACGGTTCAGGGGGAATGTTCCTTCACATCATTATATTTCTCAAGAAATGGGATAGGATGATATTTGCTATGGTTTTGGTTAATTCTTACTCAAAATTATGATATATACAAGTACTATAAGAATTATGAAAAAAGATTTTATGCTGTTGTTGTCTTTCTAAAACAGGAATGGTTTAGCTCTTTATGGAGACATCTGGAAAATGAATAAAACTCATGATTTTAATAATAAAACTATCAATAATTCTTAAAACAAATACAATGTAAGGATGTACACAGATCCTGAGAGAGTTGGGAGGTGTCATTTAGGATTAGAGTATGGTCTCTTTTCCATTGGCATAAAAATATTTATTTGTTCTCTTCTTCTTCTTCTTCTTCTTTTTTTTTACTTTATTTGGGTTCAAGATAGGGATTGGAGTTGGGTAGGCAACCATTCTGATGACCTGATATACAAGGATAGGAAGGACAGGAGAATTGTCAAGAGTTTGAGGTTCATTGTTATTTATAAATATTTCTGACATATCACAAAATCCAATTATTTTTAATATAGTGCCTAGATTCCTATTACATTCTGAACTTCTTCTCAAAAATATGTCTTGCATGTCGCGGTTAGTTACTAGTGTAACGATTCAAAAAGGACACCAACCAGGGAAGAAAGAGGGGTGAATTGTTCTTATAATAGAAGGGAAAATATCAAGATGGAGAGTGTAAGAGAAATATGTTCCAATGCCTGGACATATTCAGGTTCTTCAGAGAAGTGACCACCTTGCTTATTGAAGTCGATATGATAGACTTTCTACCTAGCGTTAACCGTAGCCCATAGTGGATGTTTTATAAATGAATGTAATTGAGAAAGGAAACTTGCTTTGTCATGATTCAGAGATAGCAAGAAACTACAGGAAAGCACATAGAAGAACCATCCCAGATAAAGGATCAGACTTCATCCTAATGAAGTGGGTTCCCTATCACACCGACTGCAAAGGCTGGACATTTATCTTTTCTAGGTGATTTAGAAGTTGTCTCTCTAAGGAATAGAAGAAAGTAGGTTTCAAGAAACATTCACATTTTAATTTTATAGGATCCTACTTTATATATACTTCGTGTACAAAAACTGCTACCACCACTCTCTAAATGAAATAAAATAGTCAAAGTTTATTAATAAACCTCCCTTTTCACCTGAGAGTCCCTTTCCTTTTAAAAACAATCCCTCCGTCTTCAACACCCTGAAAATCCCCAGGCTACCTGCCACACACGGGCCCTCCTATTCCCTCTAGCTGTACTCTGTATACAATTTCAAACATCAGCTTTCTGTTTTGTTCCTCAAACCAAAAGAAAAACAGTTCTTACTGCTCAGGGCTTTTGTGTTATAATCCGGTGAAAGTAATTTAACAGAGGTTATGGATTTAAGATAGATTGAACGATCTCAGAGGGTATTTAAGCATGAGTTAATCCTCATCAATCTCTAAGGAGTCAGGCATGGAAGAGGCAAGAACCAGGAACCTCTGAGCTTTACTTGCCTCCTGGACTCACCTACTCACTTTCTTCAGTGACTCCCCTAGAGACAGTGCTGTAAAAACATGCCCTGTGAACAGAGACAGCATGTCCTGGCACCCCTTCTGCAAATATCTGAAATCATGAATCATAAATATATGAATGTGAAGAATTTCTTGTATTTTCAAAAAAAAAATACATAATTAGGAACATAATCTTCCCATGTTGCATTCAAATTTTCCATGGGGGTTAGCTGAATTCACTTCATCTTTCTCCTTTCTACCATTGCTTTTTTTTTTTTTTCCCCCTTTTACTGCCCCTACAGTCTTTGGTTCAGAGAACAGAAGCATCTACCTAAAGGAAGCAGAGGTTCCCAAGATAACTAAGTAGACAGGGAATAGAAGTGAGAAACCAAACAAGTTCAATTTTTTGGTGTTTGCTGGCTGGCTTATTTTAGAACCCATACAAGTGATCTTGTGCCTATTTTTAAGCCTGTGTACATGGACACAGTGAAAGTGTGGTTTACATTTAAAATCTTTTTTAAACTAAGTTTTTAATTTTAATTCCATGTAGTTAACCCACAGTGTTATATTAGTGTCAGTATGTTTAAAATCTTAAATAGTGTCGTATATGTTAACACAATACATGACTTACTGGAGAAGGACTACAAGGCTAAAGTTATTTTCTTGATTTTGATAATAATTTATTAAAATAGTATTTCTAACAGAAATTATTTATATGCAATGTAAAAACCCGTGTTTTTCTGACAGTGATCACAGAATATGCCATGTTTAAAATAACCAGTCTTCATTCTGTGTTTTTTCTTACACATGGTACTTGAAGTAAAACACTTAAGAGGAATCTAGACGATCCAAATGTTTGATTTTCAAATGATTTGCCAGAATCTTTGGGCTTAAATTTTTTTCTCTCACTCCTGCTGAGAAAGTGCATACATTTTGAAATTTAGTCTATTTGAGCAATGCTTTTTTCCCTTTAAGCTGATAATAAGCATATGGGAGTGGGATTGAATTTGAGACAAGCTGTTGATTTCTATTGAACACCCAAAAAAAATGTAAGGTCTCAAAATTTTTTTTTTAACTAACTCTTCACTGATAGGCTAAAAATGTATTAGAAATTCAGTAAATTGATATAAAATCATCCTGATATGGGACTTATAGGAAGAAAAGTGTGGTTGTGGTGTATTTTATCACTGGGGTTGTAATTATTTTGCCTAGTTCTTAGAGTTATAAAGTTACAGTTTTCAAGGAAGAGAATTAAGGATACAGATAGTCACAAAATGGTGACAAGAGTATTATTATCATACTTATTATGTCATCATTCTTCTGTGATCTTATGGTTTGCTATTTTTAGAACAATGTCTTAGGAATAACACATATATCATTTTATATATTTAGATAGATAGATATCCTTCTCTACCCCTAAGGAAGATTTTGAACATATAGAGAACATACATGCAAGATATGAACTGATTTTTTTTAAAGATTTTTTATTTATTTACTTGACAGAGATCACAAGCAGGCAGAGAGGCAGGCAGAGAGAGAGAGGAGGAAGCAGGCTCCCTGCGGAGCAGAGAGCCCCATGCGGAGCTAGATCCCAGGACCCTGGGATCACGACCTGAGCCCAAAGCAGAGGCTTTAACCCACTGAACCACCCAGGCGCCCTAAGATATGAACTGATTTTAAAGAACATAGTCATAAATTTTCTGCTGTTATGTATTGAGAGAGCAGGTTTCAGAGAAATCAAGTGGTATATCTAAAAAGAATTGAGAGACCTGGGTGGGTTTCATTTGTATCTTTATGATACTAGATACACACAACCATTTATCTTTGCTGGTTCTCAGTCTCTCTGTAAACCAACAAGACTGAACCAGAATAGCCATTTCTACCCCTAGTTAGTCTGACCAGAGAAAGGAACAGACGTCTTAGAACATTTGTAAACTCATGAGGTCTGTGTTTGGGGCCTTTTGGCTTCCATTTTGTGGTTAATGGATCCTCTGTCTTGCTCATCCTCCTTCTGCTTAATATATTAGAGGCCTCGGGGCCCATGAGATTTCCTACCAAACTCTCTCCTGTTTGTCATTTTCCAAGATTTATTGTGTCTCTTATAATACGCTTTAACCTCTGTTAAAATGCCCAGTGCCTATTCAATTAAATTCTGCTTTTGGCTAGCAATAAAAAATACTCGAGTTTTTGAGGAACCTCCAGACTGTCTTCCAGAGTGGCTGTACCAGTTTGCATTCCCACCAACAGTGCAAGAGGGTTTCCCTTTCTCTGCATCTTCACCAGCACTTGTTGTTTCTTGTGTTGTTGTTTTTAGCCATTCTGACAGGGGTGAGGTGATAGCTCATTGTAGTTTTGATTTGTACTTCCCTAATAATGAGTGATGTTGAGTGTCTTTTCATGTGTCTACTAGCCATCTGGATGTCTTCCTTGGAAAAATGTCTGTTAGTGTCTTCTGCCCATTTTTTAACTGGATTATTTGTTTTTTGGCTGTTGAGTTGGTAAATTCTTTATAGATTTTGAATAGTGACCTTTTATCAGATATGTCATTTGTAAATATCCTCTCCCTTTCTGTAGGTTGCCTTTTAGTTTTGTGAATTGTTTCCTTCACTGTGCAGAAGATTTTTATTTTGATGATGTCCGGATAGTTTATTTTGGCTTTTATTTCTCTTCCCTGAGGAGACATATCTAGAAAGAAGTAGCTGTGGCCAATGTTAAAGAGGTTGCTGCCTATGTCCTCCTGTAGGTTTTTTATGGTTTCCAATCTCATCCACCAATTGCACCACTAGGTATTTACCTAAAAAATAACTCAAGTTGATACATGCACCCCGATTTTATATCAGCATTATCTACAATAGCCAAATTATGGAAACAGCCCAAGTGTCCATCAACTGATGAATGGATAAAGAAGACATCACACACACACACACACACACACACACACACACACTGAAATATTACTCACCATAAAAAATGAAGTATTATGCTAAGAGAAATCAGTCAGAGAAAGATAAATAACATGTGATTTCACTCATATGTGGAATTTAAAAACAAAATACAGGAGCAAAGGGTTGTACTTATCTGTAGTACTTATCATAGCATCTCCCATCCTCAGTTTTTATTGTGATTCATCTTTTTTTTTTTTTTTTAAGATTCTTTTGTTTATTTTAGGGAGAGAGAGAGTGGTGGGGGTGGGTGGGTGGGAGGGAGACAGAGAGAGAGTCTTAGGCTAATTCTATGCTGAGCTGAGAGCCCCACATGGGGCTTGATCTCATGACCCTGAGATCATGACCTGAGCAGAACCCAAGTGCACCACCTAGGCGCCTCTATTTTGATTCATCGGTTAAATGTAGGGATTTCATTAAATATTTTCAGTTTCTCTCCAGAAACTCTAAGGAATATATTTTTTAAGATTTTATTTATTTATTTGACAGACAGAGACCACAAGTAGGCAGAGAGGCAGGCAGAGAGAGAAGAGGGAAGCAGCAGGCTACCTGCTGAGCAGAGAGCCAGATGTGGGGCTTGATCCCAGGACCCTGAGATCATGACCTGAGCCGAAGGCAGAGGCTTAACCCACTGAGCCACCCAGGCGCCCCAAGGAATATTTGATTCCTATAACTTCTTGCATGCTTGAGGAGGTATGTTTTTTAATTTAAAATTTTTATTGAGAGGCCAAATTGCATGAATATATAATTCTTTTGCTGTTTAATATTTTAGATATCACTGTTTTCAGATATTATTCGATTTAAGAAATACCAAATTACTGTAATTCAGATATCCCCCTTGTAATTTACTGAATGTATGTAAAACTTTTTCTATGAAGTTTAATAACTTTACTAGAATATATCTTATTCGCTATCAGTTTTTTAACATCCACAGAGTGCTGTAAATTGCTGTAGATTTGAGTTTTATTTCAGTACAGTTTTCTTCAATAATTTTAATTTTTTTTGTTTTGTTTCTCACTTTACTTGTTCTTTTTTTATGGAAGTCTCTCTGTACTCAGAGTTCTTTGTTTTTCTTCTGTTTCAAACCAGTAGTAAGAGTAACAGATTTTGTAACAAGTAAGTTAATCACTCTCTAGATTTTGATATAGAGGTTTTGCCTTCTATACTTTCACTACCCTTTGGGAATTAAAAACCAGCATTCCTTTCCAGAACCTAATGAGTATACAGAACTGTGGCCACAGGACAGAGGTGACTTGGAAAACACACAGAGTTATGGGAAGGTGTCCATCTGTTGATAATATAAATATCAAATTGTTGGCTGCTATCCCTAGAAGGTCCATATGTCCCAAAGCCAACATGTAGCTCATAAGCTTCCTCTCTTGGAAGATACATAGTTTGCTCTCTGATAAACACAAATTTTATAACACAGGAGTGCACTTGACATGAGGGAAAAAATAGATAAATTTACTTGATCAAAATTAAAAATCTTTCTGCTTCAAAGGACATCATCCATAAAGTGAAAAGGTAATCCTCAGAATGGAAGAAAAACGTTTGAGATCATGAATCAGATCCTGTAGATATTTGTATCTAAAATACATACACAACTTTTACAACTCAATAATCAAAAGACAAATAACCCAGTTAAAAAAAATGGGCAAAGGATCTCAATAGATACTTTTCTATAGGAGATGTACAATTGGCCAGTAAGCAAATGCTCAGCAGCATTAGCTATCAGGGAAATGCAAATCAAAACAACAACGAGAACTTACTTTACTCCTGCTAAGATGGTTATGTTGAAAGGGACAGTAACAAGTGTTGGTGAAGATGTGGAGAAGTTAGAACTCTTGTATATTACCAGTGGGCATGTAAAATTGTGCAGCTGCTTTGGAAAACAGTCTGGCAATTTCATTTCTTGAAAGGCTAAATATAGATTTACCATATGACCCAGCAGTTCCCCCTCCTTGGTATATACTCAAGACAAAAGGGAACATATGTTCATGCACAAACTTGTACATGGGTGTTTATGGTAGCTTCGTAATAGCCCCCAAAGAGAAACAACTGTATACTCATCAACAGATGAATGGATAAATGAAATATGATATATCCATATGAAGGAATATTCCTCAGAACTAAAAAAAGTAGTAAGTTCTGATACAAGCTATAATGTGGATGAACCTTGAAAACATTATGCCAAGTAAAAAGATCTGATATAATATGATGCCATTCATATGAAGTACTCAGTAGGCAAATCTATAAAAACACAAAGTAGTTTAGTGGTTGCCAAGGGCTGGGGGGTGGATGGGATGGAGAGCCACTGCTAATGGGTGAGTGAGTACCTCGTGTTTGGCTGAAAATGTTCTAAAATAGGTTTGGTGATGGTTGTATAGCTCTGTCAATATACTAAAAACCATTGAATTGTACACTTTCTGTAAAATTTATGCTATGTGAATTATATGACAGTAAAGTCATTTAAAAAGGCCACGTAGAGTGCAGTCTTACTTCCAGGTTTATCTTTGGTCACTCATCATGCATTCTTATTGTGGACACTTTAGCCATCTCCCTATCCCGACCTTGCCTCCCTAAGGTTACAACCTCTGCTCACTCTCCCTGGTACCATTTCTGTATCTCCGTTGATGCTGTTCCCTCTTCCTTTCAGCCCTGGTGATTCATTTCATGTTGGTGGTGATGATGGAGCTAAGTGGATAGATGTGTTTTTATTCTTTTCTTGTTCTCTTTTTAGTTTTATAGTTGCTGCATAATTATATCCTTTTTACCTCCCAAGGCCTTCTCTTTTGATTTTAAAAACCTCTTGTGAAAGTAAAAGTCTAAACTTGGACAATTTTTTAATGGTTGTTTTTTGGAACTAGGGCTGTGGGAAATATTTCATAATTCAAAGGAATTGTAACTTTTGCAGGTAGCTTTTGCATGCCTGGATAAAGTATAAACACATTTGAACCAAATTATGTTTTCCAAACCTGCTGGCTTGTGAGAAGTCCACTGGTCTTATTTTTTTTTTAATCTTTTACTAATAATGAGGATTATTTTTTCTCTTTTCCAGAAAAACATTTGATAAACTAGTTTTAAACTCACTATTCTTATTTTTGTGAAGTCAGTTATTATCCCAAAGTTTTTTTTTCTCAACTGCTCACATCCTGAGGAAAAATCACACTGTTTAGTCTCACAGGAGACATTATTTGTATTACAAAACAAATTTGATCATGTATAATGAGACAGGAAAGTGCCAAGTCTGCCAATGTGCCTTAATGGTACTCAGGGCTTTCTTTTTCCAGTGAATTCTGTCTGAAAACAAATTAGGATGAAAAGCCTACTCAGTGAGAATATGGAATCATATCAAAGAAAATGCCCAAGCCATTGTAGTATTTCTGACACCAGCAATTCTCTTCCAGACCAGTGACATATTAGGCAAATTTATTTCCAAATTCTACACCCAGAATTTCCCACATTGCCCTTTTCACCTTACCAATTGAAATCACATTTATGTCAAAACACTTCTGTTATTTTTGGAAGAGTTATTAGGGGCTTAAATATATATATAAATATATGTATATAATTTAAAAACATTTATTTTTAAATAGGTAATACATTTATATGGTTTCAAATTTTAAAACTTATATAAACAGGAATAGAATGTATTGACAGAAAATTCTCTCCTATCTCTGCCTCCACCCTATTTGCATTTCCAAAGGCAATCAGTTTACTGGTCTTCCATTTTTTGCATATTCAAGAAATATTCTATAAATTTGGAAGCAAATATGTGGAGGTATGTGTATTTCTTCTCCTTTATACAAATGATAATGACTATATAGTTGTATTATACATTTCTTCTTTTACTTTATAAGAAGTCTTGAAGATAACTCACAATTGGGCATCAGGTTCTCCCATTTTTAAAATGTGTAATGTGATCTCTTATGTGGGCATACTATAAATTTTCGATACAGTGAACTTTCTTGGATATTTAAGTTGCTTTAGAATTCATCTGAGTTGTTCCATGTATGAGTAGTTCTTTTTATTACTGCGTAGTATTCCGTATTATAGATGTACCATAGTTTATTTAACCATTCACTCACTGAAGGACATCTGGGTTGTTTCCAGCTTTGAGCTATTACAGATTAGCTGCTCTGAACATTTGTGTGGAGATTTTTGTGTGAACATAAATTTTGATTTTTCTGACATTAATGCCCAAGAGTGCAACTGCTGGGTTACATAGTAGTCCATAGTAGTCTCATGTTTAGTTTTTTAAGAAATAGCCAAACTTCCCCAGAGTGGCTGTACCACTAAGATTCCCATCAGCAATGTGTGAGTAATTCAGTTTCCCACAAGCACCAAAGGCTAGGAGTTGAATTCTTATTATTTTGGTCATTCTTTTAGGTATGTAAGGGGTCTCATTTTTAAATTATGAAATACTACAAACTTCATTCAGTAAGAACTATCCAGAAAATTACAGAAAATTATAGTGGACATCCATTTTTCCAACATGAGATGATTCTTCAAAGATAAAGAAGTCACAAGTTAAGGATTATACTGTACAATTTTTTTAAGTTAAGTTTGATATTTTTTGGACTCCACTTATCTCCCAATATTTTTTCTTTTTTTTTTTTTTAAACCTTCACAGGTTTTCTTTGAGGGTATTAAGATGGTGGTAAATGGGATTTTTAAGCCTTTTTTTTTTTTTTAAAGATTTTATTTATTTGACAGAGAAAGATGACAAGTAGAGAAGCAGGCAGAGAGAGAGGGGGAAGGAGCAGGCTCCCTCCTGGGCAAAGAGCCTGGTGTGGGGCTCGATCCTAGGACCCTGAGATCGTGACCATAGACAAAACCAAGAATCAGCCACTTAACTGACTGAGCCAGCTAGGCGCCCCTGTAAATGGGATTTTTATCTTTGCTATTTTGTCTGACAGAATTTATAGTTCTGTGGTTCTACTGGAAGAGACTTCTGATTGATAATACCTCATGAGAGGTACGCAAAGCATTTTACTGAGATTAAACTTTAGTCTTCTGATTTTAGAATCCTCACAATTGTAGTACGTTAAAATGTTAATTCTCTACGATATTGCCAAGAGACAGATGAGATAATTATCTATATATCAAATATAATTGTTTGGAAGCTACAAATTAAATCATGAGCTAAATTTTTTATGCATGTAGCCTAAGTCTAGTGAGTTCCCTTGTAGAATTCTAAGTTAGCAGCTTTCAAGACCACCACCGCTATATTTAAAATTAGTGTTTTGCCTACGTATTTGCTAAATAGTTATATTATCTAATAATAACTTCATGTAAAATATCTCACAGTGTTTTGCTTTTCACTTTGTCTCGAACATTTTCTGCTTTTGATGTCCCACAAACTTTTTCTCTAGGTGACTCTTACACTCTGATTGCTCTTCCTTCATTATTTTTCTCAGTGAAGTCTCTACTGACCTCTGTCATTTTTTCATGGGTGCCATGCAGATGTTCTCTGTACTGTTGCAGTTTTAGTGTACGTGCTGCCAAAGTGAGCACTGCTGAACTCTGGGCCAGGTTATATGCTCCTTCCATATGTTTCCTTCACTCTGGTTTCATAAACGTGTACTGGCAGTTTCTCACCCTTCGTTACCTGTTAACAGAACCTTTTGTTTCTTGTCCTCATGAGGACAAAAGCTTTTTTCTTTGTTGCTTCTCCAGTACCAACTTTGGCACTTTCTCCCTACTAGGCACTGAAAAAAAGTATGTATTTTTGTTGAACGGTTGAGGGAATGAAGCAATGGACTTAAAAATACCTCCCAACCTCTTAGATCCATGGGAATGTTTGGTATTCTTTCTCCAGTGAGTTACTTGTTTTTAACTTTTGTTTCTTTGAACAGGTTGATGAACTCAAAAGGGAAATTGCATGAGAAAGGAGTATTGTAGAGAGTTGTTCAGGGTTTGATTTCCTCCAACCACTTTCAGATACCTAAGACTGATACTATAGCTCCATCTCTTTCATCTGGTATCTTATCTTTTGGCAAATCAGAGTTCTATAAAAATGTCTATGTGTTTACTTCAAATCAGTGATTTCTTTGGTTTTATATTCATGAATGCTATCAGTTTCCTTCATTTTCTTGTCTGAAAAGACTTGATGTCATTTTTTGGCTTTGTCTGTGGGAGAATAATGCATATTTGGGTCAATTCATAGAAAGTAATTAAGAAATTCTAACTAAACAGAAAGTACAGTTTAGAAACTGTGTTCTCTTAATAGATAAGTTAGGCAGATTATTTAAACCATTTAAATCATGATTTTAAAATTATGAATGCTCTTTCATATTTCTTCCTTTGTAAATTAAAATCTATACACAATTTTTTAATTAGGGAAAATGATTTGTTTAAAGTGTTTGATCACCTCATCTTTAAAAAATAAACATATTTCTTTAATATGTGAATAAGTAGCATTTACACATATTAATAATCACTAGCTATACAAGAATGTAGTGAAAATTCTTTCTCCCAATCTTGTCCTCAAGCCAGTTTTTGTCTGTACCCCCAATCACTAAGCATTACTCTTAGTTTCATAACATCTTCTCATCTCATCAGAAGTGGCTTGTTTAAAAGTGTAGAATGTATTATCTGATCATTAAAATAAATTTTCTGTAACCAAAAAGTGAGTCTCTTAAAGTTAGTGCGGCTAAAATGTAACAAAATAGGTCATGGCAGAAGATAGGCTGTCTTCCTCACTAGAGCAGAGATCAGCAAATGTTTCCCATGTAAAGAGCACCAGATAGCAATTATTTTAAACCCTATAGGTCATAATTCTCTTCTACAACTATTCACCTCTGCTGTTGTAATTTAAAGGCATCCATAGACAAAATGTAGATGAATGAGCATATTTCAGCTTGAATAAAACTTTATTTGTGGACATTGAAATTTGTTTTTCTTAAAATTTTCATATGCTGTGAAATATTCTTCTTTGAATTTGTTTCTAGCCATTTAAAAATACAAAATCAACCTTAGTTCACAGGTTTTAAAATAACAAGACTGGGCAGGATTTGGCTTCTTGGTTATTTGCTGACTCCTGATGTGGCTCAAGATAATGTTGGATTCCAACACAATTTCATTTCTAATTGATTTTTTCTTATATATATTTAAAATACTGTTTATTAAATATCTTATTTTTGTCTTATAGGTCGTATTCCATATATTAGGGAAGAAGATGTAACAATTGTTGCATGATGGTTAAGTGCTAGACACTTTTTTGTATATTATCTCAATTAGTCTAGTCACCAACTCTGTGAAGTAGATATTATTTCTGTTTTATAAAGTAATGAGGAAGAAGGGGATTAGTAATGTTCCCAAAGTTATATACTTTCTAAGAGGTGGACTGTAGAGTTTAACGGAGGTTTATCAGATTGCATGTTTATAGAATTGAACAACTATTTTTCAGCTGCATAAACATGCTGCTTCCACTTTGAGTTCTTTGCTCATGTTTAGGTGTTTCTAGTTTTGTTGTTTTTTTACTTGTTGGTTGATATTCAATACAGTTATTTTCTCAAAGGTGTAAACAGGAAAATTGAATTCATATTTATTTTCATTACATAATTTTCACCTTGGTGATTTTGCTTTACGTAGCTTTCTCTTAAGGGTAACTGGATTGGAAAAAAGGCAAATGGAGTTTGAAATACAGAGTAATTTTTTTTTTTTCAAATATGGTCCCTGTCTTGTAGTTATATGTATAATTCAATTTTTAATTTTGCAATTTTAGTTCATTTCCTTTTGAATCCTCAGATGTTCAGAACATTTGATGACACACCAATATTGAAAGATTGTTTTTCACAATGGTTAGAGGAAGAATAAAGTGCTTTTATATGAGGATTATAAAATATGTTAAAGTACATAGTCTTTTGTTGGACTTCTAAAACAATTAAGAGTGATCTTTTTTATTCAACAACAATATTGAATTACAGTCACAATGTTGATAGTAAAATTTTCTACTTTTTAAAATATAATTCAACATAAAAACATTTTAATTCACTTTATTATTCTTTACATTTACACATACCTTCATTGAAACTGATTTATTTCATAGAGATCATTTCAAAATATGTAAGGATTCATTAAAATATTTGAACAGGATTGTTAAAGTAAAAACAAAAACTAAATAGCATGCCATTGTAACTAATATCACTTCTTTGGAAAAGATTAAATTGTAAGTTTATTTAAATCTTGCACTAGTAGCTTGAAACATGTTAATTAATTGGGTGGTTGGGACCTTCTACACTTATCAGCCATGCCATAAAGTGTTTTCTCTCCAGCTCTGGGAAATACACATTTTTGGAAGCCTTTTAGGGATTTGCGGGTTAATCTCTGGTCTACAGGAGCATTCTGTAATTGAATAATTAAATTATTCGTTCCAAATCGTAGAGTTTTAGAGATCAGACTGCTTCTTTAATTTTAGTGATTGTTTAAAGGCTAATCATTAGGAGATTAGCCAAATGACCTGTAGATGTCAGAGAAAATGATTTATTTCATATCTGCCTCCAGAATTTAAAGCAGTAGCTAGTACTGAGTTCATGCCATTGGATTTTATTTTCTTGATAAGAGTTGCAATCATTACTTAATGACTACCAAGATAAATGAGAGGGGAAAATGCCCCTAGTTTATTTAAAATAAAAACTAAATACTGTATGTGGCTAAATTGAAAACAGCTACAAGAATGAGCCTAATGCTATCCTAAACTAGAGACATTAATATCATTAAAAACATTAGTTAGACTTAAATTTAAAAAAATTTATATACTGCAAAATATTAACATTTTGAGATTTATAGACATAAATCAGAAATCTCTAGTTAGGACATGGTGAGTTTATTGAAAAATATCAATGTATAAATAGTTATACTTTCTATATATGCCATAATGATTGAAAAAAACTTTGTGAAGTAACTAATCCCAGCAACCCATGCAGCGCCCAGTACATGTCAGGTATGCAAGTACTTATTGAGTTAATGAATGACACCTATCTTCTGTATACTTTGTTTCTGAAGAAAAGGGATATACTTATATACTTATATCCTTATATCAATCCTCAGTGAAATTGTACTATTACTTCTTTTTGTAACCAAAGAAGCTGAGTATAAACCAAAGAAGTTTAAAATGGGTAATTTTATTAAAATATTTAGCTATTTTCAATTTTTCTTTGTATTTGTATTTGGTTTTTGTCTTTAGGAAGTTATTTAACAATATTTTGCATGAAATTTATGAAATGCCCCTGCTTACACAAAATATAAAACTGTGTCACATAAAACGCAAAGAAGAGGTTCAAGCCATTTTTAAAAATTTTAATTGAAATATAGCTGACTTACAATATAATAGTTTCAGTTGTACAACACAGTGATTCAACAATTGTGTACATTATGATATGCTCACCATGACAAGTATAGTTACCATCTGTCACCATACAAAATTATTACAATATTATTGACTGTATTTTCTGTGCTCTACTTTTCATCCCTGTGACTTACTTTACAACTGGAAGTTTATATCTCTTAATGGATAAGGGGGATTAAGAGGTACAAATCTATTTTTTGATTTTTCATTCAAATAGAGTTAGGATTTCATGGAAGTACATACTTCATTTCTCCAGCTCTAATCCTCTTAATACATTTTAAAGTTAAATTTCCAACTGGTTGGTGCTAGGATAATAAGCACAAGTGAGAAAATTTTAAGAATAATCAGTATAGTCAAATGATCTACTGAAAATTGGATCTTACAATTTGGTAAAACCTAATTTTAATATAGCTTGATATTATGTACAGTTATTGATACTTCAGATTAGGGTTCTCTATGAACATACTTATCACTTGCATTATATATAACACGTTTGTTTAATAAGGTGACAATGCCAATGGAACCAAGGTTATAAAAATATATGAAGAAAGTGAGCATGTTTCAAAAACAATTTTTTGAGGGGCTTTTTCTAAAGAGCCCAAATTGAGCTAAATTATATTACATTCTCTCAAATATTTGTTAGAGTGGCTTTCAATTGTCATTGTATTTATTTATTTATTTAAAAGATTTTATTTACTTGTTTGACACACAGAGAGCGAAATCACAAGTAGGCAGGCAGGCAGGCAGAGAGAGAGGGGGAGGTAGGCTCTCCCCCGAGCAGGGAGCCTGATACGGGACTGGATCCCAGGACCCTAAGATCAGGACCCAAGCCAAAGGCAGAGGCTTAACCCACTGAGCCACCTAGGCACCCTCAATTGTCATTTTAAATTGGAATGATCATTAACTGATTAAGGCTTCTCTGGCTTTCCAATTTCCTGTGTGTGACAGATACTACCTTTAGATGAATATTGTTCCTATTCAAATACTTTTACATAGATAACAGTATAAAAATTGGGATTTTATCCTTGACATTTCAAACTAGGGCACCTGGGTGGCTCAGTTGGTTAAGCATCTGCCTTAGGCTCAGGTCATGATCCAAGGGTTCTGGAGTCATGATCTAAGGGTCCTGGAGTCCACCCCTGTGTTGGGCTCTGTGCTTAGGGGGGAATCTGCTTCTCCCCCTGCCCTTCCCCCAGCTTGTTCTCTTTCTCTCTCAAAAATAAATAAATAAGTAAATAAATAAATAAATAAATAAATAAATAAAATCTTTAAAAAAATGAAGCCAAACTAAAGAAAATTGAGATAATGGTTGGCCATGGGGGGAAACACATCATAGTGGCCTTACCTAGATGAGTCAGTGGTGTAGTGTCCCAGACTCATCCTAGAAGGCTTCTCATTTTGTGAGACATCTCGAACCGTGCAATTGCAAATCAACTGCTTCATGTTTAGGAAGCAGAAGTATGGTTGAGATAGAAACCATAATGTCAGGGTAATGACTTTGTTCCCATTAAAATCGATGTGTGGAAAGGGAAATGTAATCCTAATCATCCTTTGATAACATGGATTAGAAATAAAGAACATGTGATTTGGAATAGTCGGTAGTATGTGGTCCATGTTGTAGCTAATCTCTAGTGGGAGAATTACAGAGTTTTCCTCCATATGGAGGTTGACAATTCATCTCTTCCATTGAGATGATTCAGCATAGAGAAATCAGGGAAGCTGTGTCTGTTCTATAATTTAGTCTGCTTTTTCTTGCAGTGGACTTTAAGATCTGTTTATTGCACAGTAAAAATGTGCAAACCTTTTTTGTGTGGGTTTTGAATTGGCTTCATCTCCATGTTTACCTTTTAATCAAATGCCTAAGAAGTTGGCACCATTTTTTTTTTCCTTAAGAAATTATAAAGGCTAAGATGGAAGCTTTCTTTTAATATGTGTTTTCCGTACTTAATGTTAATTTAGTTCTCAATAACATTCTTGGTTTTTCCATTTCCTTCTTATTCTTCATCTGAGAATAATCTCAGGACACAGATGTTTCTGTATCAGCTCAAATAATTGGTCTCCCAAGTCTAGCAAATACATGTTAATAATTCTGTGGCTTGCACATATTTATTGCCTGGAGCAGGATTTCAAAATGAGAAAGTTTAAAGTAACGTACCTAGCCAGTTGTGTACTTGGGATGCAGAGACAATTTCCCTGATAGTCTTGTAAGAAATCATTTTACTCTGTGGAACAGTATCTCCATTTATGATTTTCTCTCAAAGTATGAATGTACTGAAAATGGTTATCTATCAAAGGCATTCAGCATTGAAGTACAGGCACTCATTGACTGTGTGAGGCAATCTTTGCAAATTGTGGTTTTCTGAGAGAGTGAATTACATATCCTTTTTTTCTTTAAGACTTATTTATTTGAGAAAGAGAGAGACAGCATGCACATGGGAGCTGGGTGAGGGCCAGGAGGAGAGGAAGAAGCAGACTCCCAGCTGAGCACAGAGGCTGTCCCCCAGCTTATCACAGGACCCTGAGATCCTGAAATCATGATGTGAGCTGAAATCAAGAGTCTGATGCTTAACCGGCTGAGCCACCCAGATGCTCTGTGACTCACATATCTTATGTGAAACAATTTTCTCCTTTTTTTCCCCCATCCATCACATTCCAAGCTTTTGTCCCGAGTGCAAGAATACTGGACCTTAATGACATACATCATGCATCATCTCAGATTGCAAATGAAAGCCCACTTTCAATTAATAAAATTATTTTTGGGCTGACTGCTTATGAGATGATAAGTCCCTTGGCCCAGGCAATGTAGTGTAAGTTGAGAGGCCTTTGCTGCCTCCCACCTACTCAATTTATCCAGTCTTTCAGTGTCTTGGCCTTTGTATTCATAACATTTATTCCAATATGTAATTGGCCATTTTTTTTCATTTTTTAATTCTTCTGACTATAATATAAGCTTTGTGAGAGCAGAGGCTATTTTTTCTTTTGTTCACTGCTTTATACATGATGCCAAGCACAATAGAAAGCATAAAAATTATTGAATGAATGAATAAATGTTTCATGTAATCAAGTTGAGAGTCTTCTTCCCACATGAATAGATTTAAAGAAATGCTAGATATCTGACCAGGGAGGAAACTATTCAAATCTCATTTTATAGGTGGGGAGATTAAGCATCCCTAAAGATGGAAGAAACTGAAAAGTTTCCAAATGCATTTTGATCCACAAGAGTGCTATCAATTAATGTTAGTACAGTTGGATACTATTTCTACTTCTTTCTGGATCATCATATTTCTCTTTTTAAATGATTCTTATAGTTATGAGACATAAAGATACGAAGACATCTCCACAGAGAAGTAAGGATCATGATCTCTTTTTGTAGTTGAGGGACAATTTTCTTGTTACACATAGAGTCCTAAGAAAGCCAATAATTGTTAAACATCGCAAAAGAGCTTCACTACAACAGTAGTTTTTCTCATATTATTCTGTTAGCATCAAAATGAAAACTGTATGCTTTAGAAGATGTTAGCAGTTGTGAAACAATACCCAAGTTGGACTGTGATATCCTTGATAACCCACTTTGTCACTAACTTGGCCATACACATTCTATTCATGATATCATTTATATAATCCTTGGTTTGCCCAGGGACAGAATGGAAATATAGTATGACCTGTCAGAGGTCTCTGTGTGTGTCAGTTATTTGTGAATTTCGTTTGTTTTGAATTGCTACTTGAGAAAGGTTAAATTTTGAATGACCAAAGTATACTTGGGAGGAAGCAGTGTTTCTAGGATCAAATGGAGGATTAAGCTGTCTGAGCCCCTTTAGTTCACTGCAAAGCTTTTTGTTATAGGTTTGTTATAAGTTATAATGCTTTTTGTTATAGTTTTAATCCTTGGTTTATAAGAATGATCAATAACTTGATTATTTATCAAAGCACATTAACAGAGTGGAAGATTATCCTATAAAACACTCCTTTAACATGCAGAAGTTCAGAAAGAGAGTAGAAGTAACTGACTTTGGCTCAACTATAGGAAATCGTTAGATACATTAAAAAGTATGTTCTTGTTGATAAATTATTGGGAATTGCAACATAGTCACAATCTTTCTACTTTTTTCTTTTTATTTCATTTAATAAATATTATGCACATTGAATTCTGCTAGGTATGATGGAAATTCAATGATGGAATAAGAAGCATATGGTCTCAAGGATTATATATGTCTTCTCTCTTGTTTATTTCAACAGTTTCCTTCTTTTCTGGTTAATACGACTCATCTTCCAAGATTGTGCTTGGAAATGTTAAAGAGTTCCAGGATGTTAAGTTTAAAAATGAACTTAGCTGTTGAATGGTTCTGTTGATGTTAGTCCTGGAAACTCAAATGATGTCCAAATACATTACATGGAAACTGTACGAATCACCTACTTATCCCTGTTTTTTGCTTGGCTACTGCTGGTGTTTATGATACTATTCAGAGTCAGAATGAGTTGTTCCTGGCAACATGTACTGTTAGCCCAAACTCTGATGTTTTAAAAAGATGTTTTATGGACTGAAGTTTTAAATCAGAATATTATTTCTGTTGATCCTCATTTGCTATCCCTGTGAAATAAATAAATTCCAACATGTGATAGGATATCCCTTTCCCAAAAGGGGAGAAAAGATTAATGAAGCCATGCTTACTAAAAAAAAACAAACCTCATTTTACTATGTAGTATTGTGTAAAGGAAGCTGAACCACAAATCTGAGTTTCTTTTTTTTTAAATGTTTAATTTTCTTATTTTAGTTTTTTCAAGTTTTTATTTGAATTCCAGTTAGTTAACATACAGTGTAATATTACTTTCAGGTGTAGAATTTAGTGGCTGATCACTTATATATAACACCCTGTGCTCATCACAAGTGCCCTCCTTCATACCCATTGCCTACTTAACCCATCCCCCTGCCCACTTCTCCTCCAGTAATCCTCAATTTGTTCTCCATAGTTAAGAGTCTCTTTCCTGGTTTGCCTCTCTCTCTCTCTCTCTTTTTTTACTCCCCTGTGTTTATCTGTTTTGTTTCTTAAAAATTCCAGGTATGAGTAAAATCACATGGCATTTGTCTTTCTCTGACTGACCTATTTCGCATGATACTCGTTAGCACCATCTGCATCCTTACAAATGGCAAGATTTCATTCTTTTTTATGACTGAGTAATATTCCACTGTGTATATATGCACCGTCTCTTGTTTATCTATTTATCAGTCGATGTACATTTGGGATCTTTCCCACTTTGGCTGTTGTTGATAATGCAGCTATAAATAGGGTGCATGTTCCTTTTCAAAACACTATTTCAATATCCTTTGGGCAAATACCTAGTATGCAATTGCTGGATTGTAGGGCAATTCTATTTTAACCTTTTGAGGGACCTCCATACTGTTTTTCAGAGTGGCTGCACCAGTTTGCATTCCCACCAACAGTGTCAGTGTGTCCCTCTTTCTCCATATCCTCACCCATACTTGTTTCTTGTGCTGTTGGTTTTTGCCATTCTGATAGGGGTGAGGTGATATTTCATTGTAGTTTTGATTTGTATTTCCCTGATGATAAGTGATGTTGAACATCTTTTCATTTATCTATAGCCATCTGGATGCCTTCTTTGGAAAAATGTCTTCCGGAAAAATGTCTTCTGGAAAAAGTGTCTTCTGCCCATTTTTTAACTGGATTGTTTTTTGGGTGTTGAGTTTAATAAGTTCTTTATAGATTTTTATAGTAACCTTTTATCAGATATGTCATTTGCAAATATCTTCTCCCTTTTTGTAGGTTGCCTTTTAGTTTTGTTGATTATTTACTTCACTGTTCAGAAACTTTTTATTTTGATGAAGTCCCAATTTTGGCTTTTGTTTCTCTTGCCTCAGGAGACATATCTAATAAGAAGTTGCTTTGACCAGTATCAAAGAGGTTACTGCCTGTGTTCTCTAGGATTCTGATGATTTCCTGTCACAGTTAGGTCTTTCATTCCTTTTAGATTTATTTTTGTGTATGGTGTAAGAAAGTGGTCCAGCTTCATTTATTTATTTATTTTTTTCTGCATGTTGCTGTCCAGTTTTTCCAACACCATTTGTTGAAGAGGCTGTCTTTTTTCAATTGACTATTCTTTCCTGCTTTGTCAAAGATTAGTTGGCCTTATGGTTGTAGGTTTATTTTGGGGTTTTCTACTCTGTTCCATTGATCTCTGTGTCTGTGTTTGTACCAGTACTATACTATCCTGATGACTACCGCTTTGTATAACTTGACGTCCAGAACTGTGATGCCTCCAGCTTCACTTTTCCTTTTCAACATTACTTTGGCTATTTCAGGTCTTTTGTGGTTCCATACAAATTGTAGAATTGTTTGTTCTAGCTCTGAAAATTGATGGTGGTATTTTGATAGGGATTACACTGAACGTGTAGGTTGCTTTGGATAGCATAGACATTTTAATAGTTGCTCTTCCAACCCATGAGCATGAAATGTGTTTCCATTTTGTCTCATCTTCAATTTCTTTCATCAGCGTTCTATAGTTTTCAGAGTACAAATCTTTTACCTCTTTAGTGTATTCCTCAGTATCTTACGGATTTTGGCCCAATTGTGAATGAGATTGATTCCTTGATTTCTCTTTCTGCTGCTTCATTATTGGTGTATAGAAAGGAAAGTCACTTCTGTTTGTTGATTTTGTATCCTGTGACAGATTTGAGTTTCTTAACGGCTCTGCATAATCAGAGCAAGAAAGTTAATGCACAGATAAGCCTATCCAGGTACTCCCAGTCACCACTTTATGGAACTTCCAAATGCTGGGAAATACTGCTTCAGTCTTCATTTTTCTCACTTCTACCAGCAGCCATTTTAGTCTAATTACATTAAATTGCCAAAATAAAGACATCTCTGATTACTTCATGGAGAGATACTCTACTACAGACCAGACCGACTAGAGATCCTGCTGAAATAATCACTGGGCACTGTTTTTGTTATTTCAATAAACTTATCACAAATCCACATTTCTCAGAGATAATACTGTGAAGCTTACTGAAATATCTGTTTGCTTTGGGGTGAAATTTTATCACACTCGTGTGATAATAATGGTTATCATAAGAATACCGGTTACTAAATGTGTGAGAAAGAAAACATTATTTGAAAGGCTTCTCCATGTCAATTTCCACATTAGGTATTTTCTGTGCATTCTTATTTCATTCTCATTCATATTAGGAAGCTGGAATTGCCATCACTGTTTCTCAGCCTGGAAGAAATATGTGAGTCTCAGTACAGTGAAATACCTTGAGTTCTTTTAGAGTTTCTTTTAGAGTCCCACAGCCAGGCAATCTTAGAGCTGGATTTAAATGCAAGTTGTGTGGCTGTGAAGTTTGTATATGTTTTTTAACATTCTAATCTTCAGAGGGCGATTTGTCCTTCTGGAAGTGTGCTTGGGGATTCTGCTCTGAGCACTCCAAGGGTCTATTTTCCCTGTTGAGGCTAGTAAAAAAGAATGGGCCCAGCTCAGCTGAGTTAAAGAAAATGCCTCCCAAGCTGTAAACATCAAAGTACACAGATTGCATTTGAAGGAATGGAAGGAGCAACCGCCACAGACTCTGCAGAAGAATAAAAGTTGTGAGGATATTAGATGATATGGGTTTTTGATCCCTGGGTGGTCATAAGGTCAAAAGTTTATATTCCTTAAAATCTTTATTTATAGTAAATAATTGGCCTTTCAAAGTTCTTGTCTGAACTTTATAAATAACCCTGGGAAAGAGGCAAGAGGCTGAAGTCTAAATGGCTGAACTAATTAGTAAGTTGCAGTTAGGACAAGAGTCTCTCACTTCTGACTCGGATATGATGTCATTTCTAGCATGCTGTATTTTGAAATGACCTAATGTCACCAGAGAGCAGCTATTGAGATCTTTGTAAATGACATTCAAAAAATAATTTTGAAAGGATACGCTCTTTTAGGGAGTAAAATGATGGTTAAACCTTGTGGTAGAGATGTTATTTGGTACAAATGGCATATCTTATTATGTTAATGTTTTATGTTTATTACCTAAGTAATACATGGTCACTATGGAAAAGTTAGAAAATACTGATTAATAATAACCCCCAGAAACTTAAAAAAAAACCGTTATAATTTCATCAATGCTAATTATTTGATGTGTAATACTTGAGAATTTTTCCCCCTGTTTATTTAAAAGTATGGCTTTACCCAAACAAGGTCAAACCACAATAGTGTTTGGTGACCTGGTTTTTGATTTATTTACTTGTTGTTTTTCCACTTAATGGCATATCATGAATAGCTTTCCATCATTTGTGATTGCATACTATTCCATACTACTCATGCATCAAAAAATATTTATCTTGCTTTCTACTATTAGGTAGTTACCTTGCTTTGATTTTTAACAGTCAGAACAAGATTATCATGAACGAGAGGCTACAAAAGTAGTTTATCATGATAAGGCTACAAAAGAAGTTTATATACTGCAATGTACCATTGTTATTATACAGATTGCTAATATCTTTCTAATATTTTCTTTGCCCCTTATTGAGACTTACACATTTTATACATTTTTACATTTTTATTAGTTCATACATGTATATATTTTCTTTTGTATACTCTGCCTTTCCTGTTAATGCCTATAGGAAACTTCTCTGCACTTACTGTGTTCCTCAATATGTCAGCCATTTCATGGGGTTAAACAACAGTGTCCTTTCAGGATTTAACATTTATTTTGTATACATTTTTTTAATTGTAAAAAGCCCTTGTTGCATGAATCATGATCGGTCGTATTTTTCTGAGTTGTAAGGCTTGTGAGTTTGGGAGACATGGTCTCAGTATCACGGACTTTCCTTAAAATTGACATAAGATTTTGTTTACTAGAGAAAAGATTATGGGTTATATTTTCTGAAACAAGTGATGGGCTCTGTACTTTGAACACCAAACATCCTGAAGCTAAATAAAGATAAATAAAAGATTTTTAGAAAGAAGCAGAGAGGAATATTGTAACAACTTATTTGCTATTAATGAATGCACAGTGCTCTGTAAAGTAATCATGTTAACCAGTACGCTGGTCTTCCTGCATCATCAACATTTCCGTAATAGTCTGTCAAGCAATGCTGAAACAAAGATAGCATTAAAGAAATTAGAATCAGCTGCTGGAGCTGAAATGTTTACATCCTATAAAATCTTTCCAAAGTAATGGTAAAAAGAGGACTCAGTTCCTTTGACCATGCAACTGGATGAAAGGCGTTTGTGGCTGTAGACAAATTTTATTCTCTTGAACAAATACCCGAGCAGAAGATCATAATGTCTCCACAGCTAGTTCCTTGCGGGTCCACATTCGTTCCTTTTCCACGACTTCAGCCATCAATATCGGATTCAAGAAAAAGGTATTGGATACAAGAAGAGGGTAGGCTATAGTATCAAGGGGTTGAAATAATGAAAAGAGTGAATTTTTTTTGACCTAAAACTATCATTATTTGCTCTTGTTTATTCATCCAAAATAGAGTATTTTTAGTAACCCTAGTTTCAATGAACTTATACTGCATCTTTTAAATATATTTACTTTAGTGATCAGAGATAAACATTTCCAAGAATTCTCTTTAGTTAATATTTAACTAAGCAGTTTTTGAGGTACTTTAGAACAATTGAATATATACCTTAGAATAATATGAATATATATAATTGAGTATATGCCCTCTATAGATAATTATCAAAATGCTTTAATTCAATGTAATATTTTTTCTCTAACATTATTACTTAATGGAAGTTATTTTGAATGTATTATACTCAACATTTGTTCTAAAAAGAAGCTAGTCAGTCACATTATTTAAGATACATGTTCAAGACTAGGATATTTTTGTATAGCATAATGGTAAACATGAAAGGTATGGGCTAATCTAATGCACAATTATCTCATGCCTAACATTTTCTGGTTTTGACTAACTACAATAGCTTTCTGTCAAAATGCCTACTTCTGCTCTTTTTATCAGTACATTTAAGATTGGGCTGCCAGCCTTGCAAATGGGGTTGTTACACACACATTGATGTTACCAGTCAAGGGAACAATTCTACCTAATAAGCAAGGGAAGTGCTAGCCAATTTTTATTACTGACAAGCAGTCATGAGCAAGCAAGAAGGAAACTCCCACAGAAGATAAATCTCTACTCCATTAATGATTATATATTTTATGATCAACACTTAAAACTAAAATGCTTTTTCCTTAAATGGACTATGGTAAAGTAAGTGTTTGGGTAATAACCCATAATGAGTAAAAGTTTATCACATTTTCTATTGGCCCTTTAGTCAGTAACACTTTCTTTGGCTTGAGTATCATTAGAAAATTAGAAGTCAGTGTATGCCATTTGTTTGATCCTTGATTGAGCAGAAAGATGATTACTCTGAGAGGTGTGAGGAAAGGCTCACATTTAATTTGTTTTTGCAATTATAATGGCAGCTTAGAATTACCTCTTGTGCTGAGAGGAAAACAAAAGGTAATAAAATTAGTGGCGTCTACAGAGCACTTTGTAGCCTTTGTGAATACTTGGGTCTACCCAGGATTGTAATATTGCTTGTAAAATGTGTGTTCAGAGTAATACTACATCTTATTCTCACTCTCCAGAGAATATTATTTTATGCAAAATCCAAAGGATTTGTCTCTCTGTGGATTTACAGTGATCAAGGTACTGATGTACTAAACAAATTGAAAAATTGTTTGAAAATGAGATAGGATATTCTGACATAAAAAACATAAGCTTTTAGTTTTTTTTTTATGTCTGGAAGTGGCCATTCTCCCATAGAATTGATTATGGGGCTCATTAGACTAGTGACATGATGGCTACCATTCTATTATTGATTATTCTATGGGTTTCTTTTCAAAAATGCATATTACAGGTGGTTAATCAAAATCCACATGAAGCTAAGAAAGTTGATAAGTTAAAAGTAAGGGAGAAATGGCAGGAAAAATCTGATACATTATCAAGATCCATGATCTATTAACCAGGCTTATGCTTAGGTCTTGTTCTGTCACTGAGTGTGGAAGGGGTGTACCTCAGCTCAAATTGTTTATCTACATTGACTTTCAGTTCTTTACCTACAAATAAAATTTATGTCTAAGGAATTTCTTGTGTAGAAGGAGTTATGACCCTTTACATCGAGTGTGTGTGCAAGATAAAATACAAGGAATTGGCGAGTAAGTCTTCAAAATGTATTTTATTTTCATTGTAACATTGTACTTTTATTAGATCCCAACTTTCTGACTCACTAGTAGTATGATCTCAGACAGCATACTGAACTTTCTGAGCCTCACCAATCTCATCCCTATAATAAGGATAATAATTCTCAGCTCAAATAATTTTTGTAATACTACATTTTTAAAAATACATGCTTAGCCTAGAGCAGCACATGTTAAAATGGTATGATTGATTAATACAATATAAGTTCAGTTTGGAAATGAAAATTTTCATTGGTGTTGAAAATATTGTTGGTCATGTTCATGTTAGTCATTGAGGATTGTGTTCTCTTTTTATTTCATTTTTACCCGTGTTTGTCAATTTCCTACTACATGACTTAGTTATAATAAGGACAGAATGATTGAGCCAAATAACTGTTGAAGATGCACAGGTGGAAAACAGATTCCTTGAATAGTTTCTTGACCCCCAGATTGGACATTTTCATGCCAAATGCTGAACTAAACAAATTAGGAAATATTTTTAACATCTGGAGATTACAGTGAGAAATTAACTCAACTTTATGCTTTATATAGTTTTTGATATGAATTGTGTACCAGGAAGTTTACATTAAATTATTTAATTGGAACTTTTCAAATTATAACTTTATATTTTTTATTTAAATTATCTGAGTAATTAAGCATATATCTGTCATATGCCGGAAATCTATGCTACTCTCAAGGAGCACATGCTGATTTACAAGTGGAATAATGGTTTCCTATTAATACTCTTCCCCATAAAAGAAATTCAAGCAGCTTTTAAAGTACTTGAGATTGTAAAGATAATGGCCTCATTTCCAGGACATTTGTTAGATTATTAATATTGATTTAATGTCACCCTGTTTTGCTAGTAAAGTGTCATTACTTACATGTGAATAATTATGAACACATTTCAGGTAATTTTACCCAAGTTCATGGTGATGCATTTCTATGTGTGCACTTGAAGCCTTTGTGGCTTTAAACAGCTCTCGTAAATGCTATGATGTCCACCCTTCTTCATTAAAATGAATAAGAGATAATTTTCCATTTCAAAAGATCTTTTGCTTCTTCAGCAGGAACTTTTGAGGGATATACTAGAGCATCAACACAGTGAGGGGGATACCAAAAAGTGCAAGACAGTCAGTGCCTTTGTGTTGGTTACGGTTAGAGGAATGGTCAAGAATACAGTAAATCATCCAAACAGATATTGATAATGCTATAGCTCATTTCTAAAGAAAGCTTATGTACAAATGTATTTTCTCTGCAAGGTGCATCAGAATCTCCTTGCATTTGAAGCACTAGACAGCACCTTAGCAGTACTGCTAGGGGATTATTTTAAACAGTGAAATCGCCAATAAAAAAGCACACAAAAAAGAATGCAAACAAGACACTAATGAAACCATGGAAAAGACACTTAACGACCGAGCCACCCAGGCGCCCTGAAAAGAGACTTGTTTAAAGTATAGGAGCTGAATGGGGTGCCTGGGTGGTTCAGTGGGTTAAAGCCTCTGCCTTGGGCTCGGGTCATGATCCCAGGGTCTCTGCTCAGCAGGGAGCCTGCTTCCTCCTCTCTCTCTGCCTGCCTCTCTGCCCTCTTGTGATCTCTGTATGTCAAATAAATAAATAAAATCTTAAAAAAAATAAAGTATAGGAGCTGAAAGGAGAAAGTAGAGTGTCACCTTGTTCAACCTTAGCTAGGGACTTGCCCTACAGAAGACTCGAATTGTTTGCTGCTTTATGAAAATCCACAGATGACCATGAAAATGCCATAGGGATTGATTTGGTCATTTTCTATCTGTCTACTCACTCTTCTCCAACAATCAAAAACCACTGAACCACTGATCCTTCTCTGATATTCGCTTTCCTATTAAATGACACGCTCATCAAATCAGGTGCTCGAGCTAGAAATCCGGTAGTCACACAGTACTTCTTGTTCTTCACAGGGACCAAATTATCAGATTGACTTCTTTCAATTCCTAAGTGTTTCTTTGTTCATTTTTAACATTTTTCATTTTTTTTCTGAACTAGCGGGATTTTCTTACATTTAATCTTGACCCTTTTTGTGCAATCTCTATGCTGATATGAACTATTGAAAACCACAGACATAGAAATAATTCTCTATTTAAATGGCTGTCCATTACCTTTGAAGTCCAAGTTCAGACTACTTAATGTGGCTGACAAAACCATGCTACCTTTTCTTGATCATCTTTTTGTACTTTTTGCATTCCAACCATCACAATATAAAACAGATGAAAAACTGAAGATCCTATAATAAAACACTCATTTATAAAAGTTGAAACTTGGCATTTGGTTTAAATTATTTTTTTCTAAGTTAGGAGACAGTTTATTTAACACAAAATTAGCTCTAATTTGCTCCTCCGCCCTAACTATAGCTGGAGACATATGTAAAATGAAATTTTTGGTAATAGGAACTGCCTCAATATAGGGTGCCAGTATAGAAATATCCTAATGCAATCTTAATGTCATTTTTCAGTATCAGTTATGATAAAGATATTTTAGATACAGGAACATGAAGATATTGCTTAACCCTGAAAATAATATATATGACTTTAATATGAACTTTTTTATTTTACGTGATATCATATATACATCACAAATTTTGTATCATATCCTACATCATATTACCTTTTTAGTGGATGTCAGTAATTTTATATTACTGGCATCCATTTGCTTATTTCTCACTGGGAAACTACCTGTTCCTCATTCTCAGTATGTGGGTGGCAGTGTCCTCCTCTACCTGACCTATAATCCAAGCCCTGAATTTGAAATTGTAGAATATGACCAAGGCTAAGCCAGAGAACTTCATCCCCTGACTTTAGTGTTTAATTTGGAGATGAGTATATGACACCATCAGATCCGTTGAGACCCAGGGGAAGCTTTCCTTGAAATTCTGGTAAAAGTTTGCTTCTTTTTCTTTCAGGGCTTAACATGAACCTTTGAGTAGATTCTTTTTCTCAGTTGCAAACCACAGAATCCTACATGATATAACAAATAATAATAGTCAACTCAGGCATCTGAACTGAATCAGTTCAGGCAATTTTAGAGTCAAAGCATAAATATGTAAGATTTAGTAACTTCATGACTCCACAAATTTTACTGGTTCCTCATGTATTATAATGTTCTTTGGTATAAGTACATTAGAAACCGCTGGCACCTTTAATAATAACACTTTTTGTGTATGTATACTCTTTAAGCTTTTATATGTAATACACCTATTACTCAGTTATGGACAATTAAATTTTTTTCACTTAAATTAGGTTTTAATTTTTGTTAACATGAATTGACATGAAGTAAACTTACAAACAGGAGAATAAGAGAAAAATGTAGAGTTTTCAAGTATGCCTGAAGAAAATTAAAGCTGGTTTGAAATGGAATTGCCAAGTATAGATTCTTTCTGCAAAACCATATTGGTTAAATATAATTTATAGAGGCATTTATCTTCTGTGGTATATTGTTGGATAAAACCACAAGTATTGTTGTCATTTCTTTTTTTTTTCTTTTTAAACAGGAAAATGTGATTCTATCATTAAGGGAAAAATTCCTTTATAATTGATTCTCAATTATTTTCACAAGGTATTATCTATAGTCAGATTTGATTTCACATCAGCATCTTTCTGTTTAGAACCTTTCTTGTTAATGGTGAATTAAGGCTTGCTCAGTTCTTATGAGTGCAGGAAGGAAATGTGAATATTTTCAGGAGTACTAGAATTTTAGGCAAGTTTGCAAACTATTAGTATTCTTGAGTTTATCAGCTATTTTATAATGTAGAATGACTGTCTGTTAACCAAAACCTAACAGCTTCACATTCGGAAGGCCTCTTAATAGGGACTAGAAGGTGATGTGACAGGCTTCAGAATTCTGTGGACAAGCCTTGGGATCATTTGAAAGAATCATGCTGTAGTTATTTCTTTAGCTGTGGATGCTAGTTAAGTTCTCTTCATCTCAAAAATGCTGTAAAGGCTTTAAAACAGACTCTTCATAGTTTCTTTCCATGAATATGGTCAATGATGGTGAACCAGGACCTGGAATTTTCCTCATGTTCTTGTAGTACTTTAAGACATATTTTTTGGGCTGCCTGGGTAGCTCAGTCGGTTAAGCCTCTGCCTTCAGCTCTGGTCATGATCCCAGGGTCCAGGGATCCAGCTCTACATATGGCTCCTTGCTCAGTGGGGACCCAGCTTATCCCTCCCCTTTGCCTGCAGCTCCCCCTGCTTATGCCCTCTCTCTCAAATCAATCAATAAATAAAATCTTAAAAATGACAAAAACAACAAAACCCATATTTTTCAATTTTCCTAAACCAGAGACATGGGTTATGTCAAGAAGCTGAATCTCTAGAATAGACTAAGTTATCTACTGTGGCTTTATTTCATTTGTTCTTTGAAATGAGTTGTATTCATTTTTGTTTCCTTCTTATAAATGGATGATTGAAATTCAGGAACGTATTTGGTCTAGGAGATATCTTACATGTTTCATTTCAGTGGCAAATAGTTTCATGATTCTAAAAGGCATGTTTTAGCAAAATTTCCAAAGTGATAGTTTTGGATTTAATGATAATATTCAAATGTAAAAAAAGTCCAACAGAAGAAAATAAAATGGAAATCAATTATTTTATAATATAATATAGCTATAGAGAAGCAATTGACTAGTTGTTTAAGTATATAAACTATATTATACATATACTTGTTTCTTTAATTAAATATTTAAGTAAATGTTCACCGTGCACATTTTTAGCCTTATTTTACCAGTAATTTATGTGAAGTGCATTAGTTATTCTAAAAGTATCACAAAGGAAAAAAATACAGTTTTTCAATAGTACTTTTCTCCCACACAGAAGAAAATAATTATCTATTACTGCCTCCTATGGGGGACTAGGAAGGGGAAGGCTGAAGGAGATTGCTAGGTAGGAGTTCCAAATAAGCACAATGTCAGAATGTATGAAGAAGGGGTGATGGAAAATTAGAAAAATCTTCTGAAGAGATTTAAAATTGACAATATGATTTTGACAGATAAGAATGTAAATAACAAGATCAAAAAGCCAACTTTTATATAGCAAGACTCGTTCAACACTCAATAAATACATTGCGTACCTGGTACGTGTACATGACATTGTGTTAGGTTCTGAAAACACAATCAAACTGAACAAAACAGATACAGTTCCTCTCTTCTCAATTTGAGAGCCAAACAAAGCTATTACTAGCAGCTTTGGAGGGACAGATAGCAAGAAGCATGCCCTCAAATCAACTCTTGTGAGGCTTCTAGTTCGATTAGTGATACATTCCATCTGGCTCTTGGTAGCTTCCTGTCTAATTCAGTCTATTTTTGTTCATTATTCCTGCAATGCACTAAGATAAGCCGTTTCTACTTTGCTCAAGGAGGGTAGACACTTACAAAATGTGAATGTGCCAAATTTGTAATGATGTATTTTTAAAAGTTACCTTTTTTCCTTCTTTTACATATCTGTGTTCTGTGTGCTATGGCATAGAACAACTTATTTAATCTTTAAGGTCCATTTGAAAAACAGAGACCCTTAAAAAGTCAAACCTCATACAGTGTAATAAGTCTATGGGAAAGGAATAGAGTGCACTAAGCAAAAATAGATGTGTGTCACTTAACAAAGACTTGGGTGAGGCACAAAGTTCAGGTGGCGCCTAAGACAAGACTTGAAGGAAGCAGTGCAAGGCCTAGAGAGGAAGGCAAATGAAAGCTTAGTTAATCTAAGGGTTGTTCATTTCTCTTAAGGTCCGGTTGAATATTTCTATTGAAAAGTAGCGCTGTGAATTGTGTAAGAATGATGAATCACAGGCCTGTACCCCTGAAACAAATAATCCATTATATGTTAATAAAAATTAAAAAATAATAAGTTTTTTCAAAAAGAAAAGTAGTGACTCACCTATTTAAAAGCCCAAAAACTTGTATGATAATTAAGTCTGGTTGAGGAAATAGAGAGGAATTATGGTATGCCAGAGTATTCATATCATCCATAGCAAATCAGAAGCGTGCATTTCAAATTAACAAATATGTTCTTCCTTTTGGAGCGGGGTTATTCAGGAGTTTCTGTTTCCCAGCATAGATGCCAGATGGCAGTAGCCACAGATTGTCAGCCCCTGCATGCTGATAGTTGTCAACTTTGGAGGCTAACGGGGTGTTAGAAGCAACTACTGCTGAGTAATTTTTAATTCCATGTGTATTAGTGAACATCCATTATATTCTAGGCAGTGGGCAAACAAGTATAAGAAAAAACTGGTTAATATCACTTTAGAGGAGTTTGAGGTTTAATGTGGCTTTAAGAAACTGTTCAAAGACAAACTTTATTCTCCCTTAAACCATTCTAAATTTTTATAGAACCCTGGATGCCATAATTGGAATTAATTGGGGAAGGGAGGGAGTAGGCATTGGGAAAATTAGCAGGTAGATCAGAGTACCTTCTTTTCTCAGACACAGGATGATGGGAAGAAGAAAGTGGGTGGTTATTTCATTTACAATACTTCCCTCTGTGTCACTATTCATCACTCACACTAGGGATCCAATCTGGCAGTTTTTGCAGTCATATCTAATTAAAGGTCATGCCTTAGAATAGAAGACTTTGCACATCACAGTGCTTTCGATGGTGTGATATATTTTGTATCTACTTTTGTTGATTGATACATGAATAGAGCTTGCATTTGGGTTCAATATTTCTATTTATCACTGAAAGTTTGTTTTTCTTTGTTTTTCTGTGACTTGCCTTAGAAAATAGACTTTAACCTGAAGGCAAGTTTAAAACATCTGTAGGTCCATTCATGTAAGCTAAGGTTGACTGAACATGTTCGTTACAAGCGGTTTGTTTGTTTTTTTTTTTTTTTTTTTGCTTTCTTTCTTAGGCTAAATGATTTCGTGACTACTTGAAGAACTCTAGAGAACAATATTAATATGTGCTCAAGTGAAAAGGGAATCCATATATTGTTTTATATCACTTTTGTCTTGACCACCATAAGGATGGATTTGACGTGAGCTCAGATTGAGAGATTTTATGGAAGGAAGTTAAGAAGCTTGGTTTGGTCATGCCAAGTTGGAGATGTCCACTAGAGGGATCCAAGTAGAAAGGCTGGGTAGGCAGTCGAATGTGTGAGTTTGGGAGATGTACTAGGCTGGATATATAAATTTGACAATCTTGAGCATAAAGATGAATTGCGTATAGTTATAAGAGAGGCTGATTTTTTAAGAATAGAAGAGGATGAACCAGCCAAGGAGACTCAGAAGGGTTAAACTGTAAAGTAAGAAGAAAACCAAAGGAATGGTACATTGGAAGGCAAATGAAGAAAGTGATTCAAGGGTGAGGAAGTGATCAGCTACATTGGATGCTGATAGGGTACATGAGATGAGTACTGAAACCTGATTTCTGTGCCAAATAGATATCACCGGTGATCTTGGTAATTGAAGGTTGGTGATGGGGTGGAATAAGTTCAAGAAAGAACATGAGGTGAGGAATTGGAATCACTGATTTCTGGATTATTGTTAATAAGTGTTATGTCTGAATTGTGTCCTGCAAAATTCATGCCGAAGCCCATGTAGCTCAGTACTTCAGAAAGTGGCTGTATTTTGAGAAAAGGCCTTTAAAGGAGTAATTAAGTTAAAATGAGGCCATTAAAGTGGGCCCTTATCCCAATTTGACTGGTGTCTTTGTAAGAGAAGATAGTTGAACACAGCTGGGATGCTTGTGAGGACACAGTGGGAAGGTGTCATCTGCCACCCAAGGAGAAAGGCCTCAGGAGAAATGAACCCTGCTGATACCTTGATATTGGATTTCTGAACTCCAGAACCATAAAAAATTAAATTCCTATTGTTTTAAGTCACCAAGTTTGTGATGTTTTGTTATGACAACTCTAGGAAATTAATACAGCAATTCTCAGTGTCTCTTTCTTCCTTTCAATACCCATTAGAACCATGGCCAAGATGGCCAAGTGCATTCACCATCTTCTTTTTCTGTAAGGGATTTTTTTCTTCATTCATGCACTCATGATGCTCTTTCGGGAATTCTTTTTTTTTTTTTTTCTTTTTGGGGGGAGGTGGTTTCTGTGGAGCTCCTTGTGGGGAATTTCTTCAACAGGTTTCCTGCCTGTGAAAATATAAACTCTTATAACATCAAAGCACCAGGGTGAGCAACAGATTTAATGCTAGGTTACTTTGCTGGATTCTTATTTTCTTGTCTTTTCTGGCTTCTAAGGATTTCCCTTTATTTCTTACTAGTGAAGCCATACGTGTTAAAAACTGGTGTGGTGTGGTGTGGTGTGGGGTGGTGGTGGCAGTGTATGTGTGTGTGCATGTGTGTGTGTTTATCTGTGTATTTCTTTTTGGGAGGGTGTATAGGACAACTCTTCTACCACATTGTCAGAAGCAAAATCCTTGATTTCTTTGAAGTCTTTCTTGTGATAAACCAATTTGATGTTATCAATGTGTTGCGAATTTAATCATAATCAATTGTTTGCTTTTTGATCAAGCTGAGGAACCATTAAACTTATAAACAATCTAAATAAAGTAATGGTCAGTGTCTCTGCTTAAATTCTCTAGAGACAGTTCCCGATAGGGAGTTTGGGTTGTGGGCTGCCCTGAGATGGGTGTGACCCAGGTAGGGTGTCTCATTGAGCCTGAGACATAACCTGAAGCAGCTGAGAGCTGGAAATTATCAGCAATTGTTGATGGAGGGGTGCCACATTTCCATGTCTACCATATCGAGTTATATGGTACTTAACATGATGCAGTATTAGAGAATAATATTTATTTACTAAATCAGTTGAAACTGAAATTGTTAAGCATTTTTTGCATGTGTCAATAAATTTTATTCAAAAAGTTCCTAAAATGTCTCTCAGATTTGGTAGTATATTTTTTAATTTGTTTGCATACTATATAATCAGGGAAAAACTTAAGAAATAAAAAGTGAATTTGTGGTAAAGGTGATCAAAATTACAAATCTCTAGCTATAAAATAAGTCATGAGGATGTAATATACACTATGGTGTAATAATACTGTGTAGCATATTTATTATAGTTTATCTACATATTAATATATAGCATGTTTGAAAGTTGCCAGGAAAGTAGATCTTAAAAGTTCTCTTCACAAAAGAAATTCATAAATATGTATGATAATGGATGCTATCTAGCTTTATTGTGATGATTATTTCACAGTACACACAGATATCAAATCATTATGTTGTATATCTCAAAATAAATAGCAGAAAAGGTAAATTTGATTCATATAGTTTTCCTTTCTTGGTTAAACCCCTTCCCCTATGTTCATCTGTTTTGTTTCTTAAATTCCACATGAGTGAAATCATGTGGTATTTTTCTTTCTCTGATTGACTTATTTCGCTTAGCATAACACACTCTAGCTCCATCCATGTCATTGCAAATGGCAAAATTCCATTCTTTTTGATGGGTGAGTCATATTCCTCTGTGTGTGTGTGTATTTATGTATTCCATATTATGTATATGGAAATAGACATATGGATCCAAAATGGATATTCTTTCATCTATCTATCTGTCATCTGTCTATCTGTATCTATCTTTTATTCTTCTATACATCTTTATCCATCATCAGTTGATGGTCATTTGGGCTCTTTCCATCATTTGGCTGTGTTGATAATGCTGCTATAAACATCAGGGTAGCAGGTGCCCCTTTGAATCAGTATTTTTGTATCCTTTGGGTAAATCATTTTCCTGCTCTTAAAAAATATAGTTTAACAGATGTATGTGTATCCCTAAACAAGTTATTGCTTGGTTTTAGATATTTTTGAATTTAAACTGCCTACCATTCTGCACTTATTGTAGTCTTTTTAGACTTGCATCTTTCATTCAGCATTCTGTTACTAAGATCCATTCATATTGTTGAAATGGCCATAGTTCATTAACTTTTACTGCAATCTTTCATTGCATAAGTATGTTACAATTTACCCATTTCCCTATAAGTGGTTGTTTGAATTACTCCTGGTTTTTCCTGTGCTCTCACAAATAGTGCTTTTTTTCACCATTCTTCCACATGCCTCTGAGTACATGTGTGTAAATTTCTCTATGGCATTTATCTAGGAGGGGAATGGCTGAACTGCCAATGTATGAATATTCAATTTTATTAGATAATGCCAAATTGTTTACCAAAGTGATCTCATCAACTTCCACTTCACCAAATTAAGCAATCTTTGATTCATGTTGTCTTCAACATTTGGCATTATTATGTGTCACTCTTGATTTTTCCAGTCAAACAGATATAAAATATTATGTCACTGTAGTCTTATTTGCATTTTCTTGAGTACTGATGAGGTTGAAAATTTCTTCCTAAGTTTATTAGCCAATAGAGTTCCCTTTCTATAAAATGCCATTTCATAATTTCTGGCTACATCTTTTTTATTTTCTTAATCATTGATTTTTTAAGAATTCTTCATATAGCCTTGATTTTTAACCTTTTTTGGTTTTGTATCCAAATATCTTTTCCTAATTGAGGATTTGCTTTTTATTCTCTTTAAAATTAAAATTTAAACTTTATAAATTGAACCAAATGAATATTCTGAACCCATCAGGGAGGTTATTTATCGATTTATACTCTTGCTTTTCCAGACAAATATTTTATACATATTTTATGATATGATATTATTACTTTTTGTATCTTAATGACTCTGACTATTTAAAGGTCAAAAAAGTATTCACTATAATTTTTTCATAGGAATTCAAAAGTTTCCTTAACCTGCCTGGATATAATTTAACCCATATGGTATGAGATAGAGGTGTATGTAATTCCTTTTCTTTTTTTTTTCCTCCTTTTTTGGACAACCATTTAAAAATCCATTTATCAAATACTTTGTTTTCTCTATTGATCCATCATACTACCTTTGTTATATATTAATATTCAATATATACATGAGTCAATTTCTTAACTGTTTTATTTCACTAATCAATTTGTCTTTTTCTGTGCCACTTTTATAGTGTCTTAATTGCAGTAGCATGATAATAAGTCTTGATATCAGGTAGGGCAAATATTTGCTCTTTATTCTTTTTATTTAGTTTGATCTTTTACCTCTATAGAATCAGTTTATCAAGCTCCACAAAATTCCCTATTTGATTTTGATTGGGATTTTGTAGAATCTGTGGATTATTTTATAATATAAATACAAAATTGTTGTCCAAAGTGATTTCACCAACTTAAATTATACTGACAAAAGAAATTCTTATTAATTTGGAGAGGAGATATTAATGCATAATTTTCAAAACTTTGAAAACTATGTACCTTATACAAATATAAAATGAAAACATGTCAAAAATTATCCTCAACTTATTAATTAATGAGCAAAACAGCAATACTTTAAAACTGGTTCACAGCACATTTAAGAAGCTATGTATTACTAGGTGATATTAGAATAAGATTGCTAAGTTAGTATCCCTCTTCCGAAAACCCTACAGGGCCATCAACTTTAACCTTTTGAGTTACCTTTTTTAGTGGTTGGCAGTCCTTTGCTTATCTATTACACAGAACTCTTGCACTCATGTCTGCTCCTTCACAGTTGTAAAATTGCACAGAAAATAGAAAGTTGAAGTCAGCATTTCACTGAAAGAACATCTAGTAATCTCTTGCTTATTTCTAAATTCTGGATAATTTTTCTGACAAAACTGACAGTTGTTTTTTTCTAGTATAGTATTTACATATTTTGACTTTATCATTTATTATCTGCTTTAGACAGTCTGGGAAAGATGTATTGAGAAAGTCCCATGGGAGAACTTTATTTGGCTATTAAAATGGTGTGATGATAACATTTTTAGATTATTGCTATATTCTTTGTCCTATACATGTATTTTAAAAATAATTTCATATTTAGCTTTCATGTTATTTAGTGAAAAATGTAGAAAATGTATTTATTACTTACTTATTTATATTTATTAGATAATATAGATGATTTTTTTAAAGATTTTATTTGTTTATCTGACAGAGATTACAAGTAGGCAGAGAGGCAGGTGGGACGAGGGGGAGGAGGAAACAGGCTCCCCGCCGAGCAGACAGGCCAATGTGAGGCTCAATCCCAGGACCCTGGGATCATGACCCAAGCCGAAAGCAGAGGCTTTAACCCACTGAGCCACCCAGGCGCCCAGTAGATGATTTTTTTATAGTAAACAAAACCTGAAGATCCATTTATATATGTGAGGGATTTGTGAAAAAATAGTGTATTGTTAATATAGAGGAATATACAGAAGAATTACCATGCAGTAACTAAAAGTGATGATCAAGGCCTTCATCTTCTATGTTTAAGTAAACATAAACAAGTTCTAGAGTAGCAGGTGTAGTATGATTCCCTTTATACTGTTGTTTAAATTGATCTGCTACCATATATTTGTTAATGAAGTCAAACTAAATTTATTGAAACTCTTTGAAGTTAGTGAGTAAACATTAGCAGTGTTTCAGAAGATGATGTTAGAAGTGAGGTACTTATTTGGTTTTTTGAATGAGGGCTCAGATCTCATTGAATGAGGGGGATCTTTCAAGGTAAGAAAGGATTTGCAAGCGGCGCCTGGGTGACTCAGTGGGTTAAGCCTCTGCCTTCGGCTTAGGTCATGATCTCAGGGTCCTGGGATTGAGCCCCATGTCGGGCTCTCTGCTCAGCGGGGAGCCTGCTTCCTCCTCTCTCTCTCTGCCTGCCTCTCTGCCTACTTGTGATCTGTTTGTCAAATAAATAAATAAAATCTTAAAAAAAAAGAGAGAGAAAGGATTTGCCATGGTCAGTTGTTATGATAAATCATTTGGAATTGTTGGCACAGCAAAGTGAGGGTTTCGAAGCCTTAATGAATAATGAGTTCAAAGACAATGCAAGTCTTAGGGAGTAGGCTTTGTAGATAAGTGATGTGTTTGCCTAGGTGAACAGACTGTAGGCTCCAATAAATTGATCTGTAGGAATTTTCTGAAACAAACAGTGAACTTATTTATTGTCTTATACCTTATTTTTCTCAAGTAAATATTTTTTGGAGACTCAACTATATCAAATTGACATAAGTAATCCATAGTTATTGTCACTCCAATTATAAATGTTTATTCTAGGAACTTCTTTCATTATTACCAACACACCAGAAAAAAGTTATGAGTTGTCAGTTTTGTATGCTCATATATAAGGTATCTTCTTTAATTTTCATTAAACAGCGCTGTTAATAGAAGTAATAACTGAATAAAAGGAAATAAAAGTTAGTAAATTTTATAATCTAGAGCATATAATCTGATTCCGAAGTCCATGCTGTTATCCCTCCTAGTTCCTATATACTACATATGAAATAAACAAACGAAGAAACTAATGTGGGGAAAATGTCAGTTTCTGTAGAAAACCCTAGTTTTAATGTCACAATTCTTGGAGTGAGATTCTATTTGTGACTGTTTTCCCTTCTTCCTCCAAATTGCATCACTTTGTCTTTAAATATATTTGGCCCAATAGAGTTTACCTATTCCAAGTTATATATGTTATTTTTACTTGAATTAAGAGTACTAAGTACTGGGGTGCCTGGGTGGCTCAGTGGGTTAAAGCCTCTGCCTTCGGCTCAGGTCATGATCCCAGGGTCCTGGGTTCGAGCCCCACATCGAGCCCTCTGCTCAGCAGGGAGCCTGCCTCCCCCCACCCTGCCTGCCTCTCTGCCTACTTGTGATCTCTGTCTGTCAAATAAATAAATAAAATCTTTAAAAAAAAGAGTACTAAGTACTAAAATATCCTAAAGAAATACGTATGTCTTAGTGAGCTGTGTCCATTATTGAAAAGTGAATTCTCCCTACGAGTACAAAATGAAAGAGGCTGCATGGTGTGTTGATTTAAAGTCTTATGACATTGGTGAAAATAATTATACAAAATTAAGAGGTTCTTCTTTCACTGTACCTGAGTGTCTTCATGTAATTTCTGTTTCATTCTAAGAACTAGCATCTGTTGAACATGATCTGACTGTTTGAGACTCAGTGGGTTCCTCTTTAAAGACACATTTCTTTCTCCCCAAACTGGGCTTTGATATTTAACCATGCCATATCCAGCAATCCCGGGTGTGTGAGCCCTGTTATGTTCTCCTTCAAGGTTTTAAAATGACTGGGTGCACTATTCCAATTTAGTATATGTGCTGCTGAAGTGAGCATGGGTGCACTATTCCAATCTGAGTTAGAGAGTACCTGGTATTTTGTATCCTTTTAAAAAGTATAGAAAAAAAGAAAAGAGGATTTACAGGTTGTAGTTGTTGTGAGTTTTGATTGGGAGGCTGTTACGTTTGTGGTGGGGCTGTGCTGCCTATAGTCATATTATGTAGATTTATAAGCCTTTCTGGGACTAAGAGCTTTATACTTCTAGAATGTATATGCATGTGTTTGCATGCATGTATATATGTTTATGTGCACACATGCTTGTATGCATTTTATCATGGGGGCTTGTGTATGTGTGTGTGTACAATGGGAAGAAATAGAGTTGAGGTGAGAGAAAAGAAATGGACACGAAATGGACATGATCCTGGGACGCCTGGGTGGCGTTAAGCGGCTGCTTTCCACTCAGGTCATGATCCCAGCATCCTGGGATCGAGTCCCACATCGGGCTCCTTGCTTGGCAGGGAGCCTGCTTCTCCCTCTGCCTCTGCCTGTGCTCACTCTCTCTCTCTCTCTCTAACAAATTAATAAATAAAATCTTAAAAAAAAAAAAAGAAATGGACATGATCTTGAAGCAACTGACTTTTTTTTTTTTAAGATTTTTACTTACTTATTTGACACAGGGAGAGAGATCACGAGTATGCAGAGAGGCAGGCAGAGAGAGAGGGGGAAGCAGGCTCCCTGCTGAGCAGAGAGCCTATGCAGTGCTGGGTCCCAGGACCCTTAGACCATGACCTGAGCTGAAGGCAGAGGCTTTAACCCACTCAGCCACCCAGGTGCCCTGCATCTGACTTTTTTCTCGAGGTGGTTGTTGGTGATAAAGTTATATAATACATATCAGTTTACTACAAGCCTGAACACTATGTATTTTTCTATTTTTTATTATATACTTAGAATAAAAATGAGTAAATGTTCTGTTTGCAGTTTTTTCTTTTCTTTTTTTTTCCTTTTCTCTTCTCTTCTGTTAATCTTTTCTTTTTAATGGCTTGAACTACACCTGCCCCCTACTCATGCAGTTGGGTGGGCGTATAAAAAGGCAAATCTTTTCAGAAGATGAAAAAAAATGTACCTTTACGCTTATCCTAGCTTTATTTTTTCTGACCGTGCAAAGTTAAGTTAAATGAGGTTGCTTACCTTTAATTCTTTCAAATAAAATGAAGGAGTGCAGAGAGTAGACCCTGCAAATGAGCACTATACATGAGCACATGCATTTTCTAACTGAAGAGAGACTTGAATGCAAAAGTACTCTTGGGTGGACTTGTAGTGTGTTTTATCATGGAAACCGCAAGCACGTGCATTTCCAGCTACCTGCAAACCTTGATTACTGGGAAGTGACAGGAGCATAAATGTACTTATTGAGAGACTGTCATAATTATCCATAATGAAAGAGAATTGATGAGTGATTAGCACCTCAGATTCTTTCCTCATTACCATCACATCATTTCATGTATACATTCAAACATACTCGTACACATGTACGTGTGTATATATGTGTGTGTGTTGTATTGTATATATCTGTACTAGCAGGGTTCCCTTTCCAAAATGACATTATTTTATTTATTTGTTTGCTTGTTTATTTTAAAGATTTATTTATGTATTTATTTATTAGAGAGAGAGCACAGGCGAGCTGGGGGAAGAATGGAGGGGGAGGGAGAGGGACAAGCCGACTCCATGCTGAGCACAGAGCCAGAGGTGCGACTTGATCCCAGGACCTTCAGATCATGACCTGAGCTGAAGAAAACAGTTGGTTGTTTTAACTGACTGAGCCACCCAGGTGCCCCAGAAATGACATTGTTTTAAATATAATTTTAAAAATAAGAGAATGCTATTGAAAGTCATCAGAATTAATCTCTGCCTCCTGATAAGATGTTACTAACTAAAGAAGGTGAGAAAGTTAGGCTTGAAAAAGATTGGATGGGCAAGAAGAAGCTGGGAAGTAGGAGGAGGGTTGTCATAGTATTTAAAATGGACTTAGTTTTGTGCATGTAGTAAAGGTTGGAAGCCGGGTAGAAACCCCTTGGAAGCACTTGAGCATGGATTGGCGAAACTAATTTTTCAAGATTAAAAATTGATTATAGCCTTATTCATTTATTTTTTTTCACAAGGCTCCATTTGAATGGTTACCCTGTAAAATACTTTAGTTATGAGAAGTTAAGAGTGAATATTTGTAAATGGATAGGAACCTGGTTTAGAGTAAATAATCCAACAGCAGAATTAAACAAACTCTTGTCTTTATCTCTCTGTAGGTCTGGTGTTTGTAATACTTTTTTGTAATATTTTACAAATGATGTAGAAATCTCCTAGTAATGAAGAATCAGTTGATGAGGAAGCAGGAGGGAAGAAGAAGTAATGGAAAGAACAGTATCCCAGTTCTTTCCCAGTACTAGCTATGCATTTAGGCAACTCACTAAAATTATTTGAATTAACGTCTGTTTTTTTATAAAGTTGATGTCTGCCTTTCCCAAGTCATAGCAACATTTGGAAAAATTAAATAATGTAGTGTATTTTCCCCTAAATATTTATCAAATCATGGGGAGATAGAGCAAATAAACAAATAAATCTAAATTAATAAAATTGAAAAAAAATTAAAAATCTGCAGGGAATTATCATTAATCTTAAAGTAGATCAAATTGGAATAAAAAGAACCTTCTAAGGATTGACCTCACTACAAACCCAGGTTTTGCATCCTCGAATAGTTATAATCTAAAGAAGGAAAGAAGATGCGTTTCATTTTCACACGAGTTATCCACCGAGTCCTAAGGCTTGTACCAAAGAAAGAACTGGGGACTACCCTACCCCTTGGTTCAGGCCTTCACAGTTCACCCCTTGGTTCAGTCACTCACAGTTAATGCCTAATAGGTTTCAAGTAACATGTGACATGCTAAAGATATAATCATGAACAAAACAAAATACAGTTCTGGCTCTCCTGGAACTTAATTCTAAAGGACTTACTTCATATAACTGTGAAATGCTATTTTTATCATCATGGAATATTACTGTATTAGTTTTGAAGGATTGCCATAACAAAGAACCAGAAACTAGGTGCCTAACAACAACAGAGGTTTATTAATTCCAAGCTCTGGATTAATTATAGAAGTTTGAAATCAAGTTATTGGTAGTGCTGTCCTCTCTCCTAAGTCTCTAGGGGAGAATCCTCACTTGGCTTTTCAGCCTCTGGTAGCCCTAGTGTTCCTGGGATCATGGCCATAAAACTCTAGTCTTTGTCTCTGTCTTCATATGGCCACCTTTCTTCTTTGTCAGTGTCCAGATTTTCCTCTAATAAAGAGAGGAGTGGTGCTGGATTACAGACCTATCCTACTCCGGTATGACCTAATCTTAATTTAACTATGTCTGCAATGACTCATTGCCAAATAAGGTCACATGAGATACTGGAGTCAGGACTTGAACATATCTTTTTAGGGGACATAATTTGATGCATAGCAATGACTTTAGAAAAAATAAGGGTACATTTACAGTAATGTATATTTGGAAAGGTGTAATTCTCATAAATATCAGCCCCATTTTAAGTTTTAGTAGTGGTGGGAATAGAGTGAGAGAAACCTGCTAGTACTATTCAGAGAGACTTTCCTTTTTTTTTCCTTATTCTTTGGAGTCAGAGCACCCAACATAGAATTAGAAAAATGCACCAATTTAAAAGCACAAAAATGATGCCAAGGAAACGTTCTTAGGCATGGGAATATCATTGGAGCTGTATACATTAACTTGACATCCAGATGCAGATTTTCCGAAGAAAAACACTCACCAAAAATACACAAAGAGACTAACATGTGTCCACTGAACCTGTTTGCTGAGACCAGAACATCTAGACAGGCATTGCCTTGTTAGAGTTGAGTATAATCATAAAAACTCATGCATGGACTCCATGACCAATAGTGCAGTCTCAGAGGGAGGTAGGAAGGGAGAGTGCCAAATAGAAACAGATGAAGAATCTTCCTTGTACATATACTACAAGTTCCAAAGAGAATATATGCAAAGGTTTGATACCCTACAGAGCCCAGGGCATTATTAGCACTTGAAAAAAGTGAAATAGTTTTCTGAAAGAACAATGTGTGGACAGTCTTGTTCAGAATTATATTTTGTGTGGTTAAAATGGTGAGACCTATCTTAGAATTAGTAAAGAATTTTAAGAGTGAAACAAGGAAATTGGCTTTTAACAAGATCTTGCATGATTTTTATACTAAATTCAAATAACCAGAGCAACAGAAGGAAAAGAAAAAAAAGTAACAAATTGAAGTCAATATTAAGGCAAATTGACAATGATTACACAAAGGATCTTTGTAGTAATTAAATTGTTATAATTTATAGAAAAATCTGGAGAGGTTTTCAATTTGCATATTTTTTTCAATTCATAATTGAAGATATCAGATAATCTAAAGATGATAGCACATCAATGTACTGCTTAGTTATGACTAAGGAGGAAAAACTAAAAATATAAGAAAATGAATCCATGAGTAAATTACATGAATAATTCATAACTACCAAAACTAGTCAAGAATTGAAAAAAATAATTGCAAGATAGAAAAACTATTAGAACAATTCACTAAATCACTGTCAAAAACATCCCCAAAAGGTACCATCAATTTGATAGAATCAAGAAAGGCTTTTGATAGCGGTCAATTTATCTTTTATATCTTTTATCTTTTTATATCTTATTAAAAGATATATCAATATATCTTTTAATAAGACATAAATGTTTATTGTAATTCCAGGGTCAACAACACAATTATTGCTAAAGCATAAGAGGCCTTCTAAGAATACATACCACAGTTGATATTTTTTCTTCAGCAAGTGCTAGTCAACATAATAACAAATGTAAATAAAAATATTGATTTTTAGATGACATGATTGTCCAGGAAACACAAGCAATAAATCTGAAAAAAAAATGTATTATTGCATATGAAGGAATTCAATATGGTAGCCATTTACAATACTAAAACCGAAAGTTGAAAGAACAAAACACTTTAAAAATTGCAACCAAAATTATGGAGAGTGCCTGGGTGGCTCATTTGGTTAATAATTGCAACCAAAATTGTAAAATACTCAGAAATAAATGTCACAAATAATATGTAGGGTCTATGCAAATCAAATAAAATGTTGTTGACCAATATAAAGCTAATATTTTTAAACAATGAAAAGATATCAATAGGACAAGATACCACCTACTAATTTTAATTCCATTTTTAAAAAATACAACTATAATTCCACTATTACATTGAGGTAAATGTGACTAAAACTGTGGGGTGCTGGGGAAGATCTAGAAAGAGTGCATTAAGTTGACCTATTTGAATGGAAATAAATTCAGATAAATTTAGTTGGGAGGAGAGAGTTCAGAAGGAAGGAAGGGAGGGAGGACCAAAGGGAGGAAGGGGAAGGAAAGGAAAGGAGAGAAGGAAAAAAGGGAAAGCACATTTAAATCTGGAAAAGGAAATATGAAATGGATATTTAAAATAAATTCATGAAAAAATTAGGAAGGATAAACACTAAACTCTGTACTAAGTCTCTGAGTTTTAGAGAACTCTATGGTGCTAATAAGGTCTTCCAAGAATAAAATAATAGAACTAACACTAACTGGCTTTGATTCTGGGAAAAGTTGTTTTTAAAATAATAAAAAAAAGCTCTGCTCAATATTATGAGTAGTTAACTTAAAGGTCATTTTTCTGTACCCGAGAAAAGACATGGACCCAAAAGTGTTTTGCTTTGTTTGCATGTTAGCCTTAGTTTTAAAAAAAACCTTTGTATAAACTTATGCTTTAATGTCTTATGTTCCTTGGTGATCGTATTGACTCAGATATCACTACATTAATTAATAGTTTTACTTCACATAATATTATAATGAGGAGGGAATCTGGAAGTATTTAATGAATTTATCTCATGCAAAATTGGCTTTATCTCAGGAAAAGAAATGAAATAAAAATCAGTCACAGTGTTTAAACTGTTATCTAGTCTTTGGTACATTTGTATATATTGGAGAGCTCTTCACTTCACAATGATGGTCATTTACAAATTGGGTAACCTCATTCCTAATTCTCCTATTTTTCTATGATTAATCCTATACAATAGAGCATCATATTATGAGTCAATTCATTTTAGTAATGATGTTCACTTCAATATTTAAGACAGCTATTCTGTTACTGCTAACTCTTCAAATTTAGGCTAAACATTTCCAGTTCTTTAAATTTGTCCTCATATGAGATGCTTTCCGGATCCTTCATTATTTTGCATAAGGCTTTAAATGACCTAATTTTAGTTACATCTCTGTTACATGCCCAATACTGAACTTCAGATATTATTGGAAGAATGGGCTCATAGTCTTATAAATTTGTTAACTCTGGAGCAAACCTGCATGGCCCTTGGCTGAATTATTTGTATAATAGCCATATGTCCTTTCAAATTTGCTTTTGTAGCCATAGCAGATTTGAAATAATTTAGCTTGACATCAATGTTATAGTTACTTTATTTAAAATGAACTGACTTATTGTTGTTTCGTCTTATGGCATCACTTATCTCTCGAATTCTCCCCTCGTGGTCCAGTAGTTGATTGTCTCTCTTTTGGTCTGCTTCATTATTCCCTGCCATTTGGTCTTCTATATCACTAATTCTGTCTTCTGCCTCATTTATCCTAGCAGTAAGAGCCTCCATTTTTGATTGCACCTCATTAATAGCTTTTTTTATTTCAAGTTGATTAGACTTTAGTTATTTTATTTCTCCAGAAAGGGTTTTTATTTCTCCTGAGGAAGTGGAGATGCAACGGGGGTGGGAGTTAAGGTGGTAGGAAAAGTAAAAATGAAAGAAGATGGGATCGGGAGGGAGAAAAACCAAAAGAGACTCTTAATGTCATAAAACAAACTGAGGGGGGTGGGGGGAAGAGGGGTTGGGTGAGGGTGGTGGGGTTACATCATATGTTTAAATAAAGCTTAAATAAAGTAAAAAAAAAAATGAACTGACTTTTCAGTAAAAAAAGATAAGGGAAAAAGACTTAATGATGGATTCCTAAGATACTACTGGATATTCCTAAGATACATGCATATGTGTGCATGCACTTTTTTAGTATGTATAAGTGTGTAAGTTTGTGTACATGCATATGTGTTTTGCTAGAGGATATTGCAATTTTTAATTGAAATATAATTGACATACAACATTATATTAGTTTCAGGTGTAAGCATAATGATTTGACATTTGTATAAATTGTGAAATGATCACCAAAATCAATCTAGTTACCATTTATCACCATACAGACTTACAAAGAATTTCTTTTCTTGTAATGAAAACTTCTAAGATTTACTTTCCTATCAACTTTCAAATTTGAAATGCAATATTACTGATTATAGTCATCTTGCTATACATTATATCCCCTTGACTTATTTTAAAACTAGAATTCCATTTATATTTATAATTAAAAAAAAACAAAATAAATGAACAAACAAAATAAGAACAAAACTCAGAGATATGGAAAATAAAATGGTGGTTGCCAGAGGGGATGGGTGTTGGGAAGTGCAAAATAGGTGAAGGGGATTAAGAGTTACAAAATACCAGTTACAAAATAAAGTTTCTAGTTTATACAGATCACATCATCAAAGTTTTGTGATATTAGGAAATATGAAATTTAGTCTGTTGTTTGTGTAAATATTAAAGTGCTTTCTTAGCTATTTTTGGAATCATAACTTAAAATAAGTGTACTTGAGACCATTTAATTAAGAAAGTTTCAAATAAAAAATATAATTTCAAATGATAATTATTAACAAAACATCATGAACAAAATATTTCTTTTCAATTAGTATTTTGAAAATATTAATTAGTCAACATGTGGTAGAAGTTTGCTGGAATTTAGGGGGAAAGCAAATGTGTTTATTAGCATGCTACTGTTTTTTACACTGTTGTTATTATTGTATTGAAGATTAAATATATAATATTCAGTTCCTTTATTGTTTTGTCTGGTTTATAACCTATCTGTGTTGACTTTAACATTCTACTTGTAGTTCATTTACTACTCCTTTGTTGATCTATGTATATTTTAATAGGAGCCTAAATAAATAAATAAAAAGGTAAAGTGTCCCATAACATGGTTTCCCAAATAGGGTCATGATGGAGGGAAAGGCTTTTTAAAAATAGAGTTTCAGGGCTCCTGGGTGGCTCAGTGGGTTAAGCCTCTGCCTTTGGCTCAGGTCGTGATCTCAGGGTACTGGGATCGAGTCCCGCATCAGGCTTTCTGCTGGGCAGGGAGTTTGCTTCCTCCTCTCTCTCTCTCTGCCTGCCTCTCTGCCTACTTGTGATCTCTCTCTCTCTTAAATAAAGAAATAAAATCTTTAAAAAAAAAGTCATATCCTCATATCCTTTAAAAATAGATAAATAAATAAATAAATAAATAAAGTTTTAGGCCCAGTCTCTTAAGATTCTGATGCAGTGCATCAGGTGATGGTGTTCAAACTGGATTCTTTAGACACCTAAGTGATTCCAATGACAGAGAAAAAACTTGGGAAAACACTGATTCAGAATTATTCCGAAGACACGTATTAGTGCTGTTTTGAATTATCTATACCACGCATTACATCTGCAAATACAGATAATAGAATTAATTATTTATGGTATTTGAACTTAGTCTATGTTTAGAATTAGAAAGTAACTCTTTCTCTCCAAAACATTTGGCATTTTTACTCAGTTTTCATTTTCTGTAGTGGGGATTCACTCAAATTATTTAATGTATTAAATAAAATAAATTTTTTATGTATTTATCTTTAGATTAATTATACTTTTATCTTTTCCTTGCAGGGTACAAGTTGAATTCTACATGAATGAAAACACATTTAAAGAGAGGCTAAAGTTATTTTTTATCAAAAACCAGAGATCAAGTAAGTCACTTATTTTATTCTCCTGTCTATATATTTGTACATATTTGCCTTAAAAAATTGCCTAAAAAATTCAGCTGTGCAATCCTTTCGCAAAATATCTTTTATGTAGAATGGATATGATAATCTTGTCTACCAGGCTGTAAAAGTTTAGAAAGCTATAGATGTTACATGTGGTGTTGGTAGGATTTTTCAATACTTGTAATTTTCCGAATCCCACATCAATAAGCAGACTTGTAAGAGGACCATCTGGATTAGTCGAGACATTGAGGAAAATCACTTAAATCGGGGTACCCTTATTTTAAGGGATATTGATTAGGATCTTACCAAACAGGAATAATTGATTTATTGAGGAAGAGTTTCATGTTTCCCAATCATGCATGACATGATAAGAAGAAACATCTAGGGCTTTCTGAAATGTACAGATTATTAGCATCCTTCTTTGGAGATTTTGAATCAGGAAGTATAGCCTCAGCCCAGTTTCACACCACTGATTCTTCTCATCAGATAAATTTGGGAAACATTTCAACTTCAAGAAGACATGAAATTGGCATAGTCACTGACCTAAGACCATTCAAGGCTGATGTGTCAGTGATACTTGTCGCCTCCCTGTAATACCACACATTTTTTAGAAGCCATATATAATGAGTCAATATGAAGTTTTTCATATGATTATTGTTCAAAATGTCACCAAAAAAAAGGAGAGGTCTATATTAGATTGTTATAGACTTTGTTCTTTTTGAATTTTGATCCTGGAATCTTTTGGGGTGGTCTAGATTGAGTTGTGTCTCTATAGGGTTCAAAGAGAAAAGCCTGAGTTGTGGGAATTTATCCAAATAGAGTATGGGGACTGTTTCAGTATGTAAGGCACACTGGTTAGAGATTCTTAATGGCATATCAGCTGGAGAGTTAAGGCTAATAATATTTAATGCCTTTCCAACCTGGTTGTTTAGAATTTCCAAGGAAGTCCCACCAATAAGTATTACCTAAAGGGACCACATCATCTGAATAAGTGTCTTTGATTTTAATACTGACAATGCTATCTTTCCAGGCCAGAAAAGATAGATGCATTATTTGAATACTTCGCCAGCAGCCAATTTTGATTAAATAGTCATTTGAAGAGACCAGTTCTATAAAACCAGGGCAATTTCATTAACAGTTTAAAAGATTTTATAAAGAAGCACCCATAAAATATACCTAGCATTTTAATATGGAAACCTAGGAAAAATTACACAATTAATAAGCATTAGCATTTTGCTGTTAAGAAATGTTATCTCAAGTACACTCATATATAGCAGAGTAAAAAGATGACATTTCATTTCCAGATTTTATTAAATAATAATGTAAGAAGACCTTTCTCAAAATTTTATTCATAATGCATGAATCAGATACCACCTGATAATTATAGGAAAGGTAATGCTTCTGTTAATCAGACTTTAGGCATATTTTGCCTAATGTTAATTGCTCTTTTTCACCATCAAGTATTATAGGCTGCATAGCTGTGACCTATACAGTTTTATAGATACATACATAGCAGTCTTAATACCTCCTAAATATCTAAGATTTCATTGGTATTTAACCTAAAGTCAAAAGTAAGTTTCAACTGGTCAAACTAAAAAGTGCGTATGTATGCATGTATTTTCTAGCAAATGCTATTATGACTCTTCTACAATTATATAATTACTAATTGAGTGTGTGTGTGTATATATATGTATATATGCATATATATATATAATTATATACATGATTATAATTTCTCTGTAATCAACTCCACACGGTGTTCTGCAAGTAAAAGATTTATAAACTATCTGATGAATTTGTAAGCAGCTAGATTTTCTAGCTAGCTAAAATTTATTCCAAAATTCATGGGAATAAAAATTGCTTACACTTCTAAGCATATTTGGCCAATCTTGATTGGAAATGATTTCTTGACTTCTGAATGCTCAAACTTAGATTTATTCTTGGGCATAATATTCAGGGCCATTTTCCATGCATACGATCTGTCAATGTCAATTTTTATTTCAATATTTAATTAATTAAAATTCAGCTACCTAAAATTTTAAGAGTTTAGACAATTATGATATTGTAGTTGCTGAATACAATTTAAGTTCTGTACTTCAACTTGTTATTTTTGACAGTTTTCTTTTGGTCCTTCATGGACTAAGTTCAAATAAAAATTAAAATTTTTGTTGTTTGTTTAAAGGTCTAAGAATTCGTCTGTTCAATTTTTCTCTCAAATTATTAAGCTGCTTATTATACATAATCCGAGTGCTACTAGAAAACCCTTCACAAGGAAATGAATGGTAAGGTGTCTTTGTCTGAATTTCAACAATATTCTTTTGATTACTTTGAATTGTATTATAATTTTATTTATTTTTATTTTTATTTCAAGATTTTATTTAAATTAAAGTTAGTTAACATATAGTGTAGTTAGTTTCAGAGGAATAATTTACTGATACATCACTTGATACAATGTCCAGTGCTCATTACAAGTGCCCTCCTTAATGCCCATCTCCCATTTACTCTATCCTCAAATCACCTGCCCTCCAGCAACCCTCAGTTTTTTCCCTATAGTTAAGAGTCCTTTTTGGTTTGCCTTCCTCTCTTTAAAAAAAATAAAAAATAAAAAAGCATATATTTATCTATCTACTTATTTATTTATTTAGAGAGTGAGGGGAGGGGCGTAGGGAGACAGAGAGGGAATTTCAAACAGACTCCATGCTGAGCCTAGAGCCTGTCTTAGAGCTTGATCTCATGATCCTGAGATCATGACCTGAGCCAAAACCAAGACTCAGACACTTAAAGAACTAAGCTACCCAGGTGCCCCCCCTTCTTTTTCTTTTTTTTTTTTCTTTTTATCTTACTTTATTTTTCTTTCCCTTCACCTATGTTTATCTGTTTTGTTTCTTAAATCCCACATATGAGTCTTTATCTGACTGACTTATTTTATTCAACATAATATGCTCTAGCTCCATCCATGTCATTGCAAATGGCAAGATTTCATTATTTTTGATAACTGTGTAATATTCCATTGTGTGTGTGTGTGTGTGTGTGTGTGTGTGTGTGTGTGCGCGCGCATGTGTGTGTATCACTTCTAATTTATCCATTCATCAGTCAATGGATATTTGGGCTCTTTCCATATTTTGGCTATTGTGGATAGTGCTGCTATAATCGTTGGGGTGTATGGGCCCTTCTAAATCATTATTTTGTATCCTTTGGATAAATTCCTCGTAGTGCAATTTGTCATCTCATTGTGGTTTTGATTCGTATTTCCATGATGCTGAGTGATGTTGAGCATTTTTTCATGTGTCTGTTAGTCATTTGTACGTCTTCTTTGGAGAAATGTCTGTTCATGTTTTCTGCCCATTTCTTGACTGGATTTTTAAATTTTTTCAGTGTTGGGTTTAATGAGCTCTTTATAGATTTTGGAAACTAGCCCTTTATCTGATATCTTGTTTAAGGATATCTTCTCCCATTCAGTTTTGTTGATTATTTCTTTTGCTGTACAGAAGCTTTTTATCTTGATGTAATCCCAATATTCATGTTTGCTATTGTTTCCCTTGTCTTTGAAGATGTTGTTGTGGCTGAGGTCAAAGAACTTGCCTGTGTTCTCTTCTAGGATTTTGATGGTTTCCTGTCTCACATTTAGATCTTTCATCCATTTTGAATTTATTTTTGTGTATGGTTTAAGAAAGTGGTCAGTTTCATTCCTCTGCATGTGGCTGACCAATTTTCCCAGACCATTTGTTGAAGAGACTGTCTTTTTTCCATTGGATATTCTTTCCTGCTTTGTTATAGATTAGTTGATCATAGAGTTGAGGGTCCATTTCTGGGTTCTCTGTTCTGTTCCATCAATCTATATGTCAGTTTTTATGCTAATACCACACAGTCTTGATGACTATAGCTTTCTAATACAGCGTGAAGTCTGGAATTGTGATCCCTTCAGACTTGCTTCTCTTTTTCAACATTCCTTTGGCTGTTTGGGGTCTTTTTTGGGGTCCTTTACAAATTTTAGAATTGTGTGTTCTAGCCTGTGAAAAATGCTGGTGTTATTTCGATAGGAATTGCTGAATGTGTAGATTGCTTTGGGTAGCATAGACATTTGAACAATATTTGTTCTTCCAATCCATGAGCATGGAATGTTTTTCCATTTCTTTGTTCCTTCCTCAGTTTATTTCATCAGTCTTCTATAGTTTTAGAGTACAGATAATTTACCTCTTTGGTAAGGTTTATTCCTAGATATCTTATGGTTTTTGGTGCAATTGTAAATGAGATCCATTCCTTGATTTCTCTTTCTGCTGCTTCATTATTGGTATACAGAAATGTAACAGACTTCTGTATTGATTTTATATCCTACAATGTTGCCAGATTCCTGTATTAGTCTAGAAAATTTTTAGTGGAGTCTTTTGGGTTTTCTACATAAAGTATCATGTTGTCTGTGACAAGTGGAAGTTTGACTTCTTCCTTGTCGATTTGGATGCCTTTTATTTCTTTTTGTTGTGTGATTGCTGAGTCTAGGACTTCCAGTACTATGTTGAACAACAGTGGTGAGAGTGGACATCCTTGTTGTGTTCCTGACCTTACAGGAAAAGTTCTCCATTATCCCCCATTGAGGATGATGTTAGCTGTGCATCTTTCATATATGGCCTTTATGACTTTAAGGTATGTTCCTTCTATCCTTACTTTCTTGAGGATTTTTATCAAGAAATGATGCTGTATTTTATCAAATGCCTTTTCTACATCTATTGAGAGAATCATCTGGTTCTTATTCTTTCTTTTATTAATGTGATGTATCACCTTGATTGATTTGCAGATATTGAACCACCCTTGAAGCCCTGGAGTAAATTCCACCTGGTTGTGGTGAATAATCCTTTTAATATACTGATGGATTCAATTAGCTAGTATCATGTTGAGAATTTTTGCCTCCATGTTCATTAAAGATATTGGTCTGTGATTATCCTTTATAGTGGGGTCTTTGTCTGGTTTTGGAATCAAGGTAATGCTGTCCTCATAGAATCAGTTTAGAAGTTTTCCTTGCAGTTCTACTTTTTGGAACAGTTTTGAAACAGAAGAATAGGTATCAAGTCTTTAAATGTTTGGTAGAATTCCCCTGGGAAGTCATCTGGTCCTGGACTCTTGTTTTTGGGGAGATTTTTGATTACTGGTTCAATTTCTTGGCTGGTTATGGGTTTGTTCAGATTTTCTCTTTCTTTCTGACTCAGTTTTATTAGTTATATGTTTATAGGAATTTATCCATTTCTTCCAGTTGCCTACATTGTTGGTGTATAATTGTTCCTAATCTAATTGTTTGTATTTCTGAGGTGTTGGTTGTGATTTCATTTATAATTTTATTTATTTGAGTCCTTTCTCTTTTCTTTTTGTTAAGTCTGCTTTGGGGTTTATCAATTTTTTTAATTCTTTTAAAGAACCAGCTCCTAGTTTTTGTTGATGTGTTCTACTTTTTTTTTTTTAATTTCTGTATCATTAATCTTTATTATTTCTCTTCTGCTGAATTTAGACTTTATTTGCTGTTGTTTTCCCAACTCCTTTAGATGTAAGAAGCTTTAGGTTGTATATTTGAGACTTTTTCTGCTTCTTGAAGATGGCCTGTATTGTTATATTCTTACCTCTTAGGACTGCATTTGCTGCATCCCAAAGGTTTTGAACTGTGATATTTTCATTTTCATTTACTTCCATGTATTTTTTAAAATTTTCTTTAATTTCCTGGTTGACACATTGATTCTTTAGTAGGATATTCTTTCATCTCCATATATTTGTGGTCTTTCCAAATTTTTTCTTACAGTTGACTTTAAGTTTCATAGGAATGTGGTCTGAAAATATGCATGGTATGATCTCAATCTTTTTGTAGTGTTTAAGGCCTGATTTGTAACCTAATATGTTATGTCATCTGTTCTGCAGAATATTACATGTGCACTCAAAAAGAATGTGTATTCTGCTGCTTTAGGATGAAAACTCTGAATATATTTGTTAAGTCCATCTGGTCCCGTGTATCACTATTTTGTTGTTGATGTTCTGCTTAGATGATCTCTCCACTGCTGAGAGTGAGGTGTTAAAGTCCCCTATTATTATTGTATGATTATTATTAATGAGTTTCTTAAGTTTGCTATTAATTGAACTATTTATTTGACTACTCCCAAATTAGGGGCATGAATATTTACAGTTGTTAGACCTTGTTGGATAGACCCCATTTATATGATATTGTGCCCCTCTTCATCTCTTATTACAGTCTTTGGTTTAAAATCTAGTTTTTCTGATATATAAGTATGGATACTGAAGCTTTCTTTTGATGTCCATTGGTATAAAAAATGGTTCTCTAACCCCTCACTTTTAATCTGGAAGTGTCTTTGGGTTTAAAATAAGTCTCTTTTAAGCAACATGTTGATTTTTTAATCCATTCTGATACAGTATGCCTTTTAATTAGAGCTTTTAGTCCCTTTACATTCAGATTAATTATTGGGAAATATGAATTTAATGCCATTGTATTACCTGTAATGTCAGTTTTCCTGTATATTGTCTCTGCTCCTTTCTCTTCTTTGTTACTTTTGGACTCTCCTTCCCACTCAAAGAGTCTCCTTTAATATTTCTTTCAGAGCTGGTTTAGTGTTCATGAACTCCTTTAGCTTTTGCTTGTCTTGGGAACTCTTTACCTCTCCTTCTATTCTGAATGACAGCCATGATGGACAAAATATTCTTGGCTGCACATTTTTCCCATTTAGCATGTTAAATATCTCCTGCCACTTTCTTCTGGCCTGCCAAGTTTCAGTGGACAGGTCTGTTGCTAACCTTATGTGTCTTCCCTTGTAGGGTAAGGACCTTTTATTCTTAGCTGCTTTCAGAATTTTCTCTTTATCTTTGTATTTTGCAAGTTTCACTATGATATGTTGTGGTGTTGAACTGTTTTTGTTGATTTTGAGGAGAGTGCTCTGTGCATCTTGGAGTTGAATGCCTGTTTCTTTCCCAAGATTAAGGAAGTTCTTAGGTATAATTTGTTCAATAAATCTTCTGCCCCCTTTTCCCACTCTTGTTCTTCTGGGGCTCCTGTGATACAGATATTATTTCACTTATTGAATCTCTGAGTTCTTTAAGTCACCTTTATGAGCTAATAGTTTTCTTCTCTTCAAATTTATTATTTTCTGTAGTTTTATCTCTCCTGTATTCTCTCCACAGCTCCTTCCATTCTCATTGTGACTATAGCTAGTCGGTTCTTCATTTCAGTTACAGCATATTTTTAATTTCAGCCTTATGATTTTTTAGATCTATTATCTCTGCAGCAAGGGTTTCTCTGATATCTTCTATGCTTTTCTCAAGTTCACCTAGTAGTTTATGACTGTTGTTCCAAATTCTTGTTCAGATATATTGTGTATATATGTTTTGACTAAGTCTCTGGCTGTGATTTCTTCTTGACCTTTATTTTGGGGAGAATTCTTCTGTCTTGTCATTTTGGCTAAGTTTCTGTCTTTTATGTGTTTTGAAAGCTAGTTATATTTTCTGCACCTGAGATCAATTCTCCATTAAAAAGGGGTCATACGCTGCCCAAGGTCTGGCACTTCAGGAAGTGTTTCTAGAGTAAGCATGTGCACTCTGCTATTGCAGTTTGTCTGCTCTTTCCCACTGGTTAGTCCTCTGCAGAGTTCCTCCTTGTTTGCAGTGGGGGAATGTTTGGGCCTTTAACTAGATGTCATAAGTCTGGAAAAAAAAAAGAAAAAAATGATCAAAAAAGAGAGATAGAGAGAGAGAGAGAGAAAAGGAAATGGGGGGGCAACAAAACAACAACAACAAACAAACAAAAAACTATAAGTCTGATGCCAAAGGAAAAAAAAAAAAAGAAAAAAGTAAAGTCTGGTCTTATTTCCACCAGAAACACAGGTGATGCTTTGAAGCACCCTATGATCAGTAGACTTGATGCATATGTGGTACTTCCTGTGGGTGATATTCTGGGGGAGAGGCCTGCTGTGCTGGCTCAGAGTCAGACCTACCCCAGGAAATATGTACTTCCTGGGCACAGGATTGAGGTGGGGATGGGATTTAGTGTAAGCATGTTCTGCCTCCACTGGGGGCCATTGTGTTGCTCTCTGAAATTCCACGTGTTGGTGGTGAGGGAGAAAAGGGTGCCATGTCACTCTCTTCTCTCAGAAAGGGGATCCCACACTTCCTGCTGTTCAGGACCCCCTCACAGTGTAGTGAGGTCAGTGCCTGGTACCACACCCCCCATACATTTTATCTTTGGTTCATAGTTGGGATTCAAAACTCCAAATCTTAAAGGACCTGGCACTGCAGGGACCCCCTTTCCAGTGTAGAAACTTGCTGTGCTATGTCTGGTGTGCTTTGTCCCAGAAAAACAGTTCCAAGCTTGCACAGCATGCAGAATCTTTGGTGTAGCATAGGGAAAAGCAGCAACTAGGTTATTCACCCTCTGCACAGGCCTCTGTCCCTTGCTGATGAAAGGCTATTTGCTGGTACCTACAGGGTCTTTTGTCCTTGGAGAGGACAAATGTACTCCAGGAAGGGGAATGTTCTCTTCTAGTGTGACCCAGGAAATCCCTACACAATATTGTGCTCTCCGGGGCCAGTGCCCTCCTTCTCCCTAGGAGCGCACTCCACAGCTCTATTCTAGCAAAAGTCGTGCACTTCGACAACCTGAGTTTGAGCTCCACATACTGTTTGCAAAAAACCTGTGACACTCAGAACCCCTGCTCCCAGTCCATGTTCCAGAGAGGTGTTAATCTTGTGTGAACTCAATGTTGCACTCTCAGTCTCTCTTTCTCTCCCTTTTCTCTCTCTGTAGAAAGGGTTCCCTCCCTTCCATGGCACTGAAGTTTTTCTCTTACCCAATTCACTTCCATGTACCTGGCAAGCTCTCTCCCTCCAACTGTGACCATTTGTGTCCCCTCTAACTGTGACCAACTTCTCCCAGTCCTCAGATGGATTTCCTGGGTGTTCCAAGTGTTCTGACTTCAATACAGCTGTGTTTGAGGGAGGAGGAAAGCCCAGGGTCCCCCTACTTCTCCACCATCTTAACTCCTTCCCTTTGCATTATAATTTTAATGCAAATTAAAATGTGGTCTATGGAATTCATTTTCTTTAGGATTTTTTAGGGGTTTGTCGCTATTAAACTGATCTGGCTTTCAATTAATAAATGAACTTAATCCTTGCAAGTTCTTTTTTAAACATATCTTCTTGTGGTATCTGGCTGGCTAAATCAGAAGAGTATGTAACTATTGATCTTGGGGTCATGAGTTTGAGCCCCATGCTGGAAATAGAAGTTATTTAAATAAATAAACTCAAAAAAAAAAAAGAAAAGAAAAAAGAAAAATAACACTCTTTTAAAAAAATAAACATCTCTTCTTTTATTATCTATTTATCTAATGTTAATACTGGACACCAACCCATATGATTTTTATTGCTAACAAGAGCACTCTAAGTAGTTGTTTAATATGGAGTTAATCTCTGTAAAAAAACACATACCTTTCTGTTCTTGATTTACATATACTCCAAAAAAGTATACTCTTTTTTTTTTCTTTAGTGACAGAAAGAGAGAGTGAGAGAGGGAAAAGAAGCCAGGGTGGAGCTGGAGAGGGAGAAGCAGGCTTCCCACTGAGCAGGGGACCAACATAGGTCTTGATCCCAGGACCCTGGGGTCAAAACCCGAGCTGAAGGCAGACGCTTAACTAATTGAGCCCTCAAGCACCCGGTATACTCATGTATACCAGCTTTATAAGTATTTCTAGTTGTACTGGAATGTTACTTTTTTTTTTTTAAGAGATTCCTTAAGGGCATTATGCTAAGTGAAATATGTTAGAAAGTGATATGTAAAATCTAAAAATAACCAAAAAACAAAGCCCAAAACAAAATAAAACAACAACAACAACAAAAGTCTGGTTATGACTTTTGAAACACTCCAGCATTTATTGGGATACATGTCTTTCTTAAGTCTCAGATACAGCTTGGGTAGCTCTTTATCTTATTTGAGTTAAATGATTTGTTGGCTTATTTTAACTTATTGTTACATTCCTTATCATGCTGCTTTTATTAAATTGCATTTCTGTTTATTTATGGGCTTCCCATTTTAGGTTCTATCCTTTGGTGGAGGTAGTAGGTAAGGGAAATGGCTGTGTCATAATTTTTAACTCATCACCACCTTGGGTTCCTCTCCAGCCTACTCAATTTAAAATAATTTTCAGGGGCGCCTGGGTGGCTCAGTGGGTTAAAGCCTCTGCCTTCGGCTCAGGTCATGATCCCAGGGTCCTGGGATCGAGCCCCGCATCGGGCTCTTTGCTCTGCATGGGGCCTGCTTCCTCCTCTCTCTCTGCCTGCCTCTCTGACTACTTGTGATCTCTGTCAAATAAATAAATAAAATCTTTAAAAAAAAAAAAAATAATAATAATTTTCAAAGCAGAAGACAAGTTTGATTGTTAACTTTTGTAGTTATTTTTGCATGTGGAGGTTTGCCCTAAGAAAATTAAGAAATAAAAAAGATCAAAGTAAAATGGATAGTGATGGATAATATGCATTTAAATGAATTGGTTACTCCTCAGTTTATTTAGACAATGAAAATTATTCTGTACTTATTAAAGTGTTAAAGATTAACAAGTGAAATTTTACTGTGTAATTATTTATGTGATAATTCTTTATAAAATTTTAATTCATCTAATGAAATATAATTACGGCTATTTTGCTATATGTTTATTGAATACTTGTTATATATTTATATTGCTATGAGTCAAAATATAACTAAGAAAAGGAACGTTCACTACCCTCACAGAATTTTCAACCTGTGAAAGGTTGCATATTTTGGAGTTCTTGCTATTTTCTGGCATTGGACTAGTTATTTTATTTATGTTACTTCCTTCCTAAGTATACACTTAATCTTATTTTTCCTGCCTTACATATAGAGAAGCAGAAATTTTTTCATATTTGCCCTTTGCTTTGAGGCCTTCAGCAGTAATCAAAATTTTTTTTTTTTTTTTTTTTTTTTTAAGTTTTACTTATATAGGGACACCTGGGTGGCTCAATTGGTTAAGCCACTGCTTTTGGCTCAGGTCATGATCTCAGAGTCCTAGGATTGAGTTCCACATCGGGCTCCCAGCTACCTGGAGAGTCTGCTTCTCCCTCTGGCCTTCTCCCCTCTCATGTTCTCCCTGACGCCCTCTCTCTCAAATAAATACACAAGATTTACTTATGTATTTATTTGAGAGAGAGGGCAAGAGACAGCACAAGCAGCTGAAGGGGCAAAAGAAAAGGGAGAGAGAGAATCTCCAGCAGACTCTTTGCTGAGCGTAGGGCCAGGTGTGCTGATTTCAGGACCCCAAGATCATGACCTGAGCCAGAACTAAGCGTCTGCTCCTTCACCAAATGAGCTACCCGGGTGCCCCAGCCTTAATCTTCTTCTGCCTTTCATCCCTGGTTAAGTCACTGACCACAGGAAGCCAGAACCTTCCCACTGCCCCCATTCATACTGCATATTCATCCTCTCTACTTGGATGTTTAGTAGGCATTTCAAACTTGCTATGCTCCACTCCACTTCTGTGCTCTGTCACATCTCAACATGTGACAACTCTGTCCTTCCCCCAACCCTGTTCTACTCTCAGCTTTCCACATTTCAGCTGAACCAAATTCCAACCTAACAGTTGCTCAGGCCAAATGCTTTAGAGTTATTCTTAACTTCTCTTTTGGTCTCACACTCTGCAGCATATGCAAACCCCTTAGAAAATTCTGTCATTTTTACTTTCAAGATATATCCAGCATCCAACCACTTCTCAATGCTGCCATCCTGGCACAAGCCACCTTCTGTCACCTGGGTACCGCAGTAGCCCTCCTAATTAGTCCTGCTGATTCTGCCTTTGCTCCCCTTTGGTTTATTCTTAATATAGCAGCCAGTGTTTCTTTAATGTCTAAGTCAGATCTTTACACGGCTGTGCTCTGAATGCTGTAGTGCTTATTGGCCTGTGAGAACTCCTGTTTCTCTGTATCTTCACCTCCTCCTCTTCATCTCCCACCCATCTTGCTCCAGCCACATTGGCCTCTTCTCCGCTTCTGGAATATACCAGCCACAATCCTGGCTCAGGGCCTTCATACCTGCTGTTCCCTCTGCCTGGAATTCTCTTCCATCAGATAACATAAGGCATACTTCCTCAGATCTTACTCAGAATTGTATTTTCAGTGAAGCTTTACCTAAATATCCTGTTTAAAATCGTATTCTCCTCACAAGACTCCTTCGAATACTTTTTTTCTTTTCCCTTTTAACTTTTCTCCTTTGTCTTTATGTCTTTTGTATATCGTATGCACTTTACTTGTTTGTTTTGTTTCCTGTGTATTCCATAGGGATTGCATTGATTA